>JAUPFV010000005.1:95759899-96020704 GCA_036936605.1 Limnanthes douglasii subsp. nivea
TGTTAAGACTCAATATTCTGTTGTGATAAAGTGCTTCAAGTATAATTTATAGGGTAAATGTACCTCTAATGATTTCACTTAGTTACTTGCATCCGATGGTTCCATACATAAGTTATCATGTACTAAAACCCCTCAGTAGATTGGTGTTACAAAAAAGAAAAACCATCACCCTGTTGAGACTGCTCGGTCTTTGCTTTTATATGCTGAAGTTCTTATTGTCTTCTAGGGAGAATAAATTTCGACTGATGTACATATGATTAATTTAATTCTTATTGTACATAACCCAAGGGTGTCTGATGCAGACAGATTAGCGCTAGAATTTATGAAGACATGCGATCACCCGAAGAATGCAGCGAATTGACAGTTTCGGAGCTCCCGGTGTTCGATTTTGACCTACAACACCTTATTTCGAAGGGAACGACGCCACGAGTTGAATTCACCAGCTATGCTCGTGACATATGGCGTTTTTTACGCATTCAGATTCGTTTACTATTTTATTTCGAATTTTTATTACTTTTGGGCATTTTTGGCATTTTTGTATTAGGGTTTTCATTCGAACCCTTATTTAAACAGACTTTGTTTACGATATAAGGGAGTTTAATTTTGATAAAGAAACTTAGGGTTTCCCTATATTGGCTTCTCTGCGTTTACTCTGTATCAGTGTCTTATTTTTAAAGTTTAAATAGATAGCCTCCACATTATTCCTCTTTAAGAGTGTTTATATATACACATTTTGTCATTCGTTCTCATGTTATATATAACAAGTTGTCTCATGAAATAGTTATATATTTTTATGGGTTATGGTATTGGACATAAATTATATCGTTACTTTGATCCCACAAGTCAGAAGCTATATGTATCTCGACATGTCATATTTTTTAACATATCCCTTTTTATTCGATTTCGGAAAAATCACATGATGTAACGAATACAAAAATTTAGGTTATTCATATATTTGGAATTTGGAGTGATACATTTATTGTTCATGATGTACAAATTCGTGTATCTCGACATGTCATATTTTTTAACATATCTCTTTTTATTCGATTTCGGAAAAATCACATGATGTAACGAATACAAAAATTTAGGTTATTTATATATTTGGCATTTGGAGTGATACATTTATTGTTCATGATGTACAATTTCATAAAATATCTAATTTAGTTGATACTACTTTTATTTCTTCAATACATGAGTCTACTTCTTCCTTCACTGAAATAACATATTCTTCATATTTTATAAGATCTACTTGTATAAATAAGTCTACCAAACTGTTATATTTTGCTCATTATGTTTACTTATCTTCATTTTATTTTTTTCATAACAAATATACGTGATTTATATGAACCTCAATCATATAAGCAAGTTGTTTATGATCATCCTTGGTAAAATTCTAGGGATGCAGAGTTTATTGCTCTTTATCAGACTCATACACATGATATGGTGGAACCCTCACCTAATAAGCATATAATATGTTCTCGCTGCATTTTTAAAATTATAACAAACTCCGATGGCTCTGTTGAGAGGTATAAGACCTGTCTTGTAAAAAAAGAGTACTCACAAAAGTATGATATGAATTATGAGGATATTTTTACCCCAATGGTTAAAATGACGATAAATCGTACTCTTATTGTTATTGCATATGTTTGATAGTGGAATATCTTTCAACTGGATGTCAAAAATGCTTTTATAAATGATGATCTTCGTGAGGAGGTTTATATGACACTTCCCCCTAGTGTCGCTTACCATCCAGGTGAAGTGTTTCGTCTTATGAAAGCTTTAGATGGTCTCAAATAAGCTCCGCGTGCTTGATTTAAAAAATTCTCCATAGTTATTATTTCACTTGGTTTTCTTGCAAGTAATCATAATTCAGCTTTAGTTATTAAATGTAATTGTGCACGAGATATTATTTTATCTCTATATATATGATATGATTATTACAGGTGATGATTTTGACAGTATTGAGGCATTAAAGCGTGATTTTGCTTACAGGTTTGCTATGAATGACTTAGGTTTCCTACGTTAGTTTTTGGTATTGAGGTGGCTCGGTCTCGTAAATGATATATTATTTCTTATACAAAATATATATTAGATTCATTTGAACGAGCGTAATTTCCTGATAATAGGATGGCATACACCCATTTTGAAACTAATGTTTAGTATTCTCCTATTGATGGTGTCGCTCAAATAGACCTGACTTTGTATCATACTGTCGTAGAGAGCTTGGTTTATCTTAAAGTTACTCAACCGAATATAGATCATAATGTTCATCTGGTTAATTAATTTGTTACTACTCCTACTTCTATTCACTGAGGACTTGTTCTTTCTATCTTGAGATATCTTTATGGTACTCGGTTCTAAAGCTTTTTGTTTTTTTTGATATTTTCACTTGAACTTCGTGCATATAATAATGCTAATTAGGATAGTGATCCTAATGATCGTAACTCCACCAGTAGCTTTTGTATTTTCGTTGGAGACTCATTAATCTCATGGAAAATAAAAAAACATGATGTTGTTTTTAGATCTTCTACCAATACTGATTATCATGTTATGACATTGGCTACATATTGGATTGCTTGGTTATGAAGGCTTCTTGTATATATGAGGGCTAACATTACTTCACTTATTTCCTTACATTGTGGTAACAAAAGTATCATACAAATTACAAAGAATTATGTTTTTCATGAAATGACAAAACACATTGAAATTGATTATCATTTCACTCGTCATCATCTTCCGCTCGAGACAATTTCGATTCCATATAATTCATCAGCTTCGCAAGTTTTTGATATTTTCACATAAATTTAATCGACATTTTGGTTTCTTTTTCTGTGTGATAAACTCTCAATGCTTATTATTATTAATGGAGTTTGAGTTTGAAAAAAATGTTAGTATCATAACTCATTTGATATTTAATCCACTAGCTTATTGAATTATTGAACTGTATGTTGTAACTTCAATTATTTATTAATACGTAATTCTATTAATAAAATTTTATATTCTTTTGTTTATCTTTGATAGGGTCAGATATGTTTTGGAAGGACATTAAGACAAAATCCGAAGGGATAATTCAGATATATTCTACACCAAATTTGCCGATGAACGGTACCTAAGTGGATTATGACTCAGTTGTGTGCTAAACCGTTTTGGTTTTGGGCTTTGGACACCTTGAAATGGATTCGAGTCCAAGATCCTACTCGAACAGTCCATGAGTCACAAAATGATAATATAAATACCTCAACCAATCATATTTAATAGGCTTAGACTTTTTCTAATAATCTTAACTAGAGACACACGCCACTTTTATCTCTCTATCTTATACTTCAAAAGTTAATACCTCATTAAATAAAATACCAAAAATACCCATTCATCAGAAATAATCCACACATATCTTATTTTTTTAAATCTACACTTTCATTACCTAATATCGTTTGCAAATTTGATGCATCTAGTTGTCAAAAATAATTTACATGAGATTTATTATCGAGGTACATACAATTATATAATTATAGTTTTTCTGCTATGAAATTTAATATGAATTTGTTGTTTGGTAAATTGAGGAGAGTTCTAATTTGATATTTTAGATTTTTTTTTCGGAGGGAACCCGCAGCCGCTACTCAGAGTGCAATGAGTACGCACAGGGTAAACCCTCAGTCTGACGCGATAGCCTGCAAACCAACGTCAGAAGGTAAACCACACAAGGTGACAGGCTCAGCCGAGAAAGCGTATGTAATGGACTCGAACTCACGACCTTTGGTCACAAGCACACCATACTCAACCAACTCGGCTACCCCCTTGGGGGCCTTAGATTTATTTTTTGCTAGGTTAACTAACTCAGATTTATATCATTTGTGTTTTCTAAAAAATCATATTAAATTTAGATAAAAACTAAATACGTAATAAATTTTCTAATAAGTTAGATATGATTTGATAAAAACTAATTAATCAACTAATGTCGACATAATTAATCACCATTCTCATAAACTTAATTAATATAAACATAATGGGTCAGTAATAATATGAATGTCATAATCCCAACTAATATAAACAGATTGGGTCAATAATGTCCCGAAAGAGTAGTCGAGTTGGTTGAATAAGACAGGTTCGTGATAAAAAATCATGCGTTCGAGTTTTTCTATAAACGTTTTTTACTGAGTTTGTCACCTTGTGTAGTTTACTTTCTGTTGTTCGTTTGCAGATTAACCCGTCACACTGAGGGTTTACTCCAGCTATTGCGTCAGACTGAAGATTTACCCTGTGCTTATTCGTTGAAACCCTGGCTATTGCGTCAGAACGAAAATTTACCCTATACGAACTCGTTGAATAGCGACGACGGATTCTTTCAAAACAAATGGGTCAATAATATTGTTAATCGACCGTGTTTAACAATACCAAAACAGTGTTTAGCTTTTAGACAACCGGTCGCTAGTTAATAATAGCAAAACCGTATCCACTTTCTATCTTCAGTTAATATGTACCGGACCTTTTAGATTCCTTTCAGATTTGTGGTACCAATTCCGTTGTATGCGATGTCAGATATTTACTTGAGTCATAGACATGGAATCTCAATTTTGGTCAATCTGAGATCATGTTGAGGTAAAGGTGAGTTGGCAAAAGAATTCTTTAGATCTTATTATAATTCAATCTGAGATCATGCTGAAGTAAAGTTGATTGAGTTGGATTTTGATTATTATTAATGAAACCGAATTCGAATCATCATGGCTCAAAAAGTATTAAAATGTTAAGTTGAATATCTAAACATATTAGTTATTTTATTTTTCTTTCAGTTATTTTTATTAAAGTAAATTAACGATAATTATATGCGTAAAAATAAAAGTAAAAATATTATTAATATTTATTTATATTAAAAGTGGTAATGCATCCTTGATTTGCGCTATTGGTATTTCAGTTCTAGAATGGCTTGCAAATACATATTTTTTTATATTATAGTGTTAAGATAAGATGTGAAATCAGAGTTCAACTAACATTATCAGATTATATGATATTCGTGTGAAATGAGACGTTAGATACATATTTACATTGAAAGATGTGCGTCATATTCTTGATTAACGTCTATTTTTTTTCTGTAAATATCTTTGAACAAAAAAGTTTCACACTTTTGGTGATGGTAAGTGGAAAATGTCTAAAGGTTCGGTGGTAGTTGATCGACGTGTTTTGTGTTGCTCTTTGTATAATATATTTGGTTATATGTTCTGGTGAGCCATATGCAATTGAGGAATGAAATTCTCTTAACATGTGACATCGAAAACTATGATGTTTGAAGGATAAAAAGATGAAAAACTTGGCAAATAGGTCACTCACTCCTGTTGATAAAGCTATAATTATTGATCATCGTGACCATTATTTTGCAGAAAATAAAAATAGAGCTTTATCTTTTAAGAAGTCTCGTAAAAGGCAAGGACAGTTGGAGTTAGTACAATCTGATGTTTTTGGTCCTATGGATGTTGAGTTTATTGGTAAATAAGTATTTTATTATATTTATTGATGATGTTACTAAAAAAAACTTGGGTATACATGATGCAGACAAAAAGCCAAGTGTTCGAGATTTTTTAGAAAATTCATATCATGGTAGAATGGGAGACAATGGAGAAAGTTGAAATGTATTCGATTTAATAATAATCGTAAGTATACTTCAAATGAGTTTAAAATTTATAACTCATATTGTGGCATCAAATATGAGGGGAAAACATCAGGTACACCACAACATAATGGAGTTCCAAAGGGAATGAACCAAATCATTATAGAGAATGTGAGATGTATGCAAAAAATATTTAAGCTTCCTAAGATATTTCAAGCCAAAGTAGTTAAGTGTGACATGTACTTGATCAATAAGGCTCAATATAGCTCTTGATTTTGATATTCATGAGAGAATGTAGAAAGGAAAAGATCCTACATATTCCCATATTAGACTTTTTTGGTGCAATACATACATACATGTTTTAAATGAACAGAGATCTAAACTTGATTTGAAGACTAATCCTTGTGTGTTTGTTGGATATGATGATGCAAATTATGACTTTAGACTCTATGATCCTAACAAGAAGAAAGTAATGAGAATTAGAGATGTGGTATTCTTTGAGCACGAAAAGGGTGCAAATATTTTGAGTATCAAGTTCACTTCTACCTTTGATATACCTTTTAATACTACTAATGTAGTTTTTCCTTTTACCATTCCTTATGTAAATCAGTCAGTAAATACGAATTTCAAGTGGTTTCTCATGATACTAAACATGGTCCACCTTGGTGGTGACTTACAAGATGATGATAATTCTAATGAAACCTTATTTGAAGAAGAACTTTATGATGAAAAATTGAATGAACATAGGAAGCAACCTACCTCTCATATGAGGATGCACATGTTTAAATGTCAACTAGAGAGACAAAAAAATTCAATAAATTATATAAGATCGAAGCTTATTATAGTCATTAAAGATGAAAATCCATAGAATTATCAAGAAATGTTATCTCATGAGGAGAAACTTATAAGCTAGTGAAACCTACTAATAGACAGAAAGTGTTGAAAAATATATGAGTTTTCAAGAACATGATAGATTGTGAGAAGATTGTCAAGGAGAAATCTAGATTGGTAGTAAAAAGATGCAATTAGAAAAAAGACATTGATTTTGATGAAATATTCTCTCTTATTGTCAATATGACTTATATAAGAACTTTATTAGGTTTAACTACAAATCTTAATCTTGAGTTGGAACAAGGTGATGTAATAATAACCTTTTTACACGGTGACTTGCATGAGGAAATCTACATGGAGTAATATGAAGTTTCTTAAGAGAGAGGGAAATAAAAGTTTGTATGGGCTTAAATATACGTCAAGGAAGTGATATTCTTATTTACACTTGTTTATGACATATAATAGTTACAATGAAACTCATGTCAATCCTTGTGTCTATTTCAAAGAGTTCATTGGAGGTGATTTCATCATAATTTTTCTATATGTAAAAGATATGTTGATAGTCGGTAAATACTGAGATTATTTTAATTTGAAGAAAGACTTAGCAAAATCATTTGACTTAAAAAAATTTGGGTCTAACAAAACAAATCTTACACATGTAATTTTTCGTGATAAGAAAGCAGGAAAGTTATGGCTATCACACGAGAAATATGTTGGATGTGTACTTGAAGAATGCCAAACCGGTTAACACATTATTAGTTACACACTTTAAGTTAAGAATGATGTATATTTTACAATGGATAAAAAAAAGATGGTATGCCAATTATTCATTACTCTTCTATTGGTTCTTTGATGTATGTTATGGTATGTACAAGACCAGATATTGCATATGTTATCATTCAGTGAGTAGGTATTTATCGAATACATATAAAGTTCATTGGGAAGCGATGAAGTAGATTTGTATATACTTGTGAGGCATTTCTTCTTCAAGTTTGTATTATAGATGTGGAAAACCTATATTTGAAGGGCATACGTATGCTAACATAGATGGTGATCTTGATAACCAGAAGTCTACTTCAGGTTATGTGTTTATATATTGAGGGGGATCCATTTCCTAGAAATCCAAGAAATAAAAATGTGTACCACTATCAACAACTGAGTCTAGAGTATATTGTAATAGTGGAAGCTAGCAAAAAGACGCTTTGGTTCAAGAGGTTTCTTTGAGAATTGGGTTTGAAGCAACATGAGTATGTATTATTATGTGATAATAAAAGTGCTACAAAATTTGAGCAAAAATCAAATATATCACGCACGCACCAATCATATTGATGTGAGATATCATTGGTTGCGGGATGTGATCAATGCAAAAGAAATAAAGTTAAAGAAAGTTACACCGATAAGAATAGTGCAGACATGTTGACTTAGGTTGTTCCCATAAACAAGGTTGAGCTTTGTAGTAAGCTCACCAAGATGAGGTTCAAGTGATCACCTCATGATCGTATCTTCCCCCTAACGGACTGAAGGGGGAGATTTTTAAAGTCCATCACAAATTCTGCCCAAATTTACAACTTAGGTTTTTTTTTTATCTTCCTAAGATTATATATATATATATGGGAGTAATATATAGTAGTCACAAAACATACAATAAAATAGAATATTTTTAATTTTTGAATATGTTGAGTACAACCACAGTTAAAAAGTCTGATTAAGGAGTAAACGGTGTTGATTTTTTCTGAATTTTTGGACAATGTATTTGGGACTTCTAAGGCTTCAATACAAAATGTTGGATTGTGATTTCATACTAAGGTTTGGGAATATATTTGTTGGAAAAATGAAATATTTTGGTGATATTATTAACCTTTATTTCTCTTCTTGTTAGTTTATTATGCTTCAAATCGTTGGTGGGTTGTAGATATTTATTAGATTGATTTAGATATACCTTCAAATTATAATAATAATAGAAGTGGTTCGGAAGAACTACTTATACGTCATGTGGTTTTGACTCTTCGCATCGGAGGGGGTTTTCACTTCAAGTAAATCTCGTGTGTTGATTTATTTTACCGTCTTTTTTTAGATTACTCATGTGGTTTATTTGGTTAACAAATTGGTGAGTCGTTGATGATAAATTGGATTTCTTGTTTACTTAGTTGATTATATTGAAGTTTTAATTATGGATATTTGATATACTATTATTTAGGTCCTACATATACTATGCTACGTGCCAAGGTCATTGTCATTTTCTCAACTAATATAAGTTATTTAATAGTCATATTATTATCTTCCCCAACTTGAAAAGTGTTTTTCCTATTAAGTTATAAGAGGCAAAAACCTTGACCATCTCATCTAACAATGGTACAATCATAATCATTATTAACAACTTAACTTCCACATGTTCCCTAGTATTCACCAGCACCTTAACTACCCCCGTTGTGGGTAATCGTACACCACAATAAGTAACTAGTGCTAGTTCTATCTATTAAAATATAACATACATTTAACATGACACATATTATATAAACAAATTATTCAAAATCCTAGATTATAATGACTTGGAAATCATGGCCAAACCATGACCGAAATCTGATCATGCACAGGTGCACGGCCAAAATGCTAACTTAGGTGACCAAGTAAAACCTTGACCGAGTCGCACCACTACACATGACCTAGGATTGGCCACCGTGGGCCGGTGCGCTACTACGCACGAATTAGGTTTGGCCACTTTAGCCAAGACATGACCACTTTGGTCGCGAAAAAGTGTTAGCTGAGGTCGCGCATAACCAGATGGCATGGTTTTGGTCGCCAAGACAACCTTTGGTAAGATCAAGCTACTATGTGTAGCCTAAATTTGATCACATTGGCCAAGTAATGACCATTTTGACTGCAGCAATCCCTTGGCCAAGGTCGCACATGGACACTCGACCAGATGGTATGTCGTTGGTGCCCAAACCATCTTGGCCAGTTTGTATGTCCAAATCTTGGCCAATGAGGCCAAGCTATGACCACATGCGCGACTAAATTTCTTGTCTATTGAGGCCAAACCAAGGCCATGGGCTTGCTGCACTACCTTGCACGATCAAAGGTTGGACAACGCGACCAAATCATGGCCTTAATCCGGTCATGCATAATAGCGGGATCACGTGGTTAGGCATAGGTGGCCGAGCCTCTTCGGTCATATCGTGTAGCCATGTACTACTTAGGCTTATCCAACATAGCCAAGCCATGACCTTTGTCTGGTCGCACATGGCTGTGCAACCATATGATTTAACCAAGATATCCAGGTTGTGTGATCTTGCGCAAGCAAGGCTTGGCCATCTTGGCCAAGCCATGGCCAAGGCCTGATCACGTTTGGGGTCTATTCCGGTCCCATCCCAAATGTTCCCGTGGTCGTCCCACGCGCAAATATCTGTTGCACTCACACCAGTGATAGTATAAGGCCACATCTGATTAGTACAACAACCATATCTCACATCGTGCGGATAAAGCATCTGACAACATACGATGCTGCAATCATAATGACGTACTTTGCTCTGGTAAAGCGCCCAAAAGACCAAAAAGGTGCAATAATGAGGAGGCTTCTATCAAGAACCCTCTTTAAACAAGATATATACATAAGGAGTATATGAGCCTCATATAGTGGTGGTAAAAGTTAGAGAAAAAAATATGCATTCTAGTTATAATCCTTTTTATAAAATAAATTCTAGTATTATTCTGAATGTTTATCAAGTTCATATCATGTTTGTCTCTTTGATCTTGTTTAGATTTTATATTTAAAGTCATAATAATTGTCATTTTAATAGGTTGGGAGATAGATTCACTAAGTTCCCATTAGAACGTATATATAAGACCAATAGAATTCCACTATGATTTAATTATCTCACATCTCATGTCTTTGACTTATACATCTAGACTTCCACTTGGAAATTCCGTTATATGCTCTACCTAATGTTGCTTGACTATCACAATGTATTTGTATTGTTATATTCTCTTTTGAGGTAAATGATATCTCCAACAAGAGATCTCTTAACCATTCAGCCTATTTACTCATTGCGACCAATGCTGTAAACTTGGATTAAGTATTCGAGTGAAGTATATATGTTTGTTTTTTATCCCAAAAAACCAGCAACAGCTATAAACGTGAACACTCACCCAATAATCGAATTTTTATTGGCTAGACTAGTGATACAACTTATATTTGTATATCCCTCAAATATCATGAGAAATTTAAAATATTGGAGACACATATTTATGGTATTTTTAAAGTACCACAAGACCCATTCAATTGCATTCCAATGTTCCATACTTGTAATTTATAAATTTCTTAATTTACTTACCCGCAAAAGATAAATCTACCATAGTGCACAAAAATACATACATTAAATTTCTATTGCACTAGTATATTATAACTTAGCCACTACTTTTCCTTTATATTATCAAAGTATTAAAATAGAATTAAACGATTTTTGTGCTTCTTTGAATTTCGGATGCTTAAACTTATTAAGCACATTCTCAATATAATGTGATTTATTTAAGACATAACCCCCACCATTTTTGAATACTTTAATTTCTAAAAAAATGTATTCTTCATTAAAATCCTTCATCTTAAAAGTAGAGGATAAAAAAATCTTTGTTTCAACATTCTCTTTCATATTATTACTTAGTATAAGCAAGTCATCTACATATAGACATAGAATGGCTATTACATCACCAGGAAATTTAGTCTGGAAATATTTGTGTATCGTATTATATCTGAACCATCAAATATAATAACATGATTAAAATTTTAAGACCACTTCTTAGGCGCTTGCTTAACACTATATACTGATTTAGCAAGTCTATATACCTTAGACTCATTTTTGGGAGGTACAAAACCATCAGATTGTTCCATATAGATCTCATCGTCAAGATCTCCATTTAGGAAATCCGTTTTAAAGATCTTTAGCTTTCTAAATATGTCACCATTATTTTTAAATAAATAGATATAAGTAAATCTAGAGTAGTCATCAATGAAAGTTATAAAGTATCTCTTACCTCTATGTGTCAAGATATAATTTAACTCATATATGTCGGTATGTATTAAGTCTATACTTTTCAACATCTTTTTACGGGGTTGTAAGGATTTTTAATTATTTTTTAATCTACACACAATTCATATTTTCATACGAATATATATCATATTTTATAAGTCTGGTTTTGACAGTTATATTTATTGTGGTATATCTAATATGATCAAGTCTATCATGTCATAAAAAATAATTATTACTAGAAAAAAGTAAGTTGAATTCTTCAGTTCAGTAATAATTGCTTCATGAGTACATAGTTTTACATTACCGTTGCAAGAATATATATTTGCCCACAAAGATTCCACCTTTGGAAAAAAAATAAGGTTATTGGATTCATACACGGAACAAATTCCAACTTTAGACAATAGATCACGAGAAACTAAATTTTGTTCATTAAAAAAACATACAATACACTTGCAAAAACCAACTCTACATTTTAACATCCTTCAACCTTGGACTTGTTAATGTTTTCCATTTGTACCATCATTGTACTATTACTTAATTCTATTATTTTGAACAAGGATTTGTCATAAGATGCATGAGTGGACACGCATGTATCATACCACCAACTTGAAGTCTTATCTTCAACGACATTGACCTCTGTTACCATTGTAACAATGTTTTTTTCTACAGAAGTTATGTTATCACTCTCTTCTTTAAGGTTGCACGTCTGAGAAAAGTGACATGGTTTGCCACACACAAAACCAATTTACACTCTTAAAGGTATTCTGTTTTTTTGTTGCCAAATGGATTTTGCCCATTTTTGTTTTATTGATTTTAATTCTATTGTATTGACACTCTCAGAAGCTCCAATATTGGATTCTTTGTCTGCACCTCTTACACACATTTTTTTTAATCCTTAAGTGCTTTTGGATATATTCTAAACAATAGTCTTAAGATTTATAAAGTGTCATTTTCTGATAATTTTTCCAACATATAAGATATTTTGCAATGATTGCTCATACTCGAAAATATTCCGAAAGCACCACTTCTACGAATACGAGTTTATTTAATTTGATTTACAACTCGTGAAGTCGGGAGATAAATTCTTTTTCGTGTATAAATCTAAAATCAAACTATTGAGAAATTAAGAATTTTTTCATACCTTTATCTTCAGTTTTTTTTATACATTTTTCAAGTGTATTCTATATCTTCAATGTTGAAGATTCACTTGTGTAAAGGCCAAATAGAAGATTCGGTAATGCATTCAAGATATGTCAATGTCATATGCGTTTGTCATCTTATTGCTTGTGCCTTTTCACCTTGATTTATTCACCAACTTCTGGATTTTTCTCCAAGTTTGGATCGATAATATAGTGGAATTTACATGCAGTCAACAAGAAGGTAATTTTATCTTACCATCGGGTAAAATTCAAACCATTGAAACTGTCTAATTGACAAGATTTTGGTTCATCACCTTGATGTAATCATGGTTGTTTTCGTTCCCATAATACTATTTTTTATTGTTAGAAAACTAGAGATTGGAAACAAAAAGTTAACACAAAACTCGTCCGATAATCGTTGGAAAGTCGTCGGAAAATATGATGAAACTTGAGACACATAAAATTACGCTTTGTAGAAAGTATTATTTTGATAAATCTATTGCTTAGATATTTTTATAAGAACTTATTTTGGATATAATAAAATTTACGAATCAGAATACAAACAATTGGAAATTGTCATTCAGAATTTGAAAAAGTTTGAGTGTTTTGAGGGAGATATATGTCAGAGAGATTTTGCGAGATTTAGCAAAGTAATAATTTCGTTCTTGAAGTTGTAACTATTTATGGAATGATTAAAACACTTCCAAATAGTTGTGATTACTCATAAATCTGCATGTAAATTCATACCTCTTCAAGATACAACTTTTCAGAAACTTGATATTTCAAAAATCATAACCTTTTAGACTTTTGTGTAATCAGTTCTGTTATGGTCACGATAAATTACCCGTTGAAACAATTACCTTCGAAAGTTAACTCTAAATATGAAGTTGGTCACGATCAACAATGTAATTGTCGCAACAAACATGATTTCGCTGTTATCAGCTGAAACTTGGTCGCAACGAAGTTCGTTCGCCCAATATTAGTAAAGGTCTGAAATATGATTTCGTCGCGATTAGTTCAATTCTGGTCGCAACGAAGTGTACTTTGCCACAAGTGATATATGCATGGTCGCTGTAAATATTGCGCTAAAACATTTAGTAGGTTGGTTTGACATATTTTGTCCCCAAACCCTTTTGTTTGTCACGACAAAATCCTCTACTCAGTCCAATTTATTTGTTGTCCGATGATCTAAATTACTCTTCAAATAATCCATACTTAATCAACCTTTCTAACAATATTTTATTTTACAAATTGCGACAAAATAAAATAAATGTTAAAATAACAATATTATTATAAGTTTGGTTTTGGTTATTTTATCAAAACAGAATTATCAATATTTTTGGCTATTTTTTCAAAATATTAGCTTAAAAAATACGAATGTCTAAAATTTCAAAAACTTAAAAACCAAATATTAATAACTTTACTTCTTGTATCCCTTACCTGGGATTATTTATGACTTAAACAAAAATATAATATAATGATCGAGGTTCATATGTCGAAAGCTTTTGATAATTTACCTCACAGATTTATCACAAAAGTTCTAGATAGTTGTGGCTTTTCTCCTCTCCTTGCTAGGTTCATAAAGAACTTGATTTGCTAGTTTTTATCTCTATGCTCATTAATGGAAATATTTGTGAATATTTTAACAATAAGAGAGGGTTAAGACAGAGGGATCCACTCCCCCTTAGTCTCTTCATTTTGGTAGAAAAGGTGCTTATAAAAAGGGTTGTATAGGCTTTTTAAAGATGATAAGTCTATGCAATTCTCTTCTAGGAGTAAGCTAATGATTCATTGTCTTGTATTTGTGGATGATTTTTTAATATTTACCAACAGTTTTGACTTAACTATAAACAATTTGGGAAAGTTTCTGGAAACTTATCAAAATGTCTCAGGTCAGGTCATCAATAAAGAGAGAACTAAAATTGTCATGTCTACGAGGCTTACCAATACCAGGATTGTTGCTATAACTAATCTCTTAGGTTTTAATTCTAGTTCTCTTTGTATAACTTATCTTAGTATTACTCTTAACAGTAATAGCAAGACTACAAACTATAACAACCTAATTAACAAGATTAATGTCAAGATAAAGGATTGGGAGAACAAAATCTTATCCTTTGGAGGCACATTAACACTTATTCACTATGTTCTTATGGTTTATCCTACTCATTGGACTCAAAACTTCTCTTTACCTAAGGGTGTTATTACTAGAATTGAAAAAAATATTCAATAAATGTTTGCGTGGTTTTTCTGATATTGATAATAGAATTCATTGGTCCTCTTGGAAAGCTCTATGTAAGCCTTTCCTGGAAGGAGGCCTTAATATACGTAGTATCTCTGATCTCCATGATATTTTTTTCGTGCAAATTGTGGTTTAATTTCAGAAATAACAAAAGTCTTTGGGCCAATTTTATTCATAGCACTTATTGCAAGAATCATCATCCCTTAGAAATATCTTACTCTAAAACTGGGTCTCATATATAAAAAAGACTAGCTCACATAAAGCAGATTGTTGAGCCTAATATAAGATGAAATTTGGGAAAAAAAGAGATATTGATTTTTAGCTTGAGAACTATTATGATCATTCTCCTCTTATTATACTGAATGATAATTAGGATAACTCTTGGTATAGGGAGCAGAAGGTTAAGGATTTTTTGGAAAGTTAACTCATGGGATATTGATAAACTGAAAGTTTTCCTTACTCAAGAGACTATTGACAAGATTCTTAAGACTTTCATTAACACTAACAATGACGACTCTATTAGCTGAAATCTTTTTGTGGACTATAAGTTTAGCACAAAAAATATTTGGAATCACATCAGAAGCAACTATAACATATCCAAGTTGTTTGATAACATTTAGAATTCAGTATCTCCTAGAAAATTCTCTTTTTCTAGCTTGGAAACTGCGGCATAATTACATTCATGTGGACACTGTATATTACAAAAAAACATATGGTTATTGTTTCAAAATGTCAATTTTGTTGTAACAATGAATTACCTAAACATCTATTCATTAAATGTGAGTTTGCTTGGAGTATTGAGTGTTACTATGCTGACCTCTTCAATATCAAAATTTCCAAGTACATGACGATTGCTAACATGTTGAGGGTTTGGTTCTAGTCTTCTACTGATGTTGTTAATATGAGATCTATCATTCCTACTATTATCATATGGGTGATTTGGAAAGAAAAAAATGATGTTAAATTCAATTATAAAACTCAAATAGTGACTCATCTAATTTGAGGTCAAAGCATTGGAAGAATGATTTAAAAGCTGTGAAAGATATGAGATATATAAACTTTATCTCTACTAAAAGAAAAGCTGGTTACGTGAAATGGAATCTCCCGAGTCAGGGTTTCTTTAAGCTGAACACAAACGTTTCGTGTCAGACTAATGGAGATTCTTGAGGTAGTATTATCTTAAGAGATCATTTGGGCGAAATCATCCTTGGCTCCACGGATCTTTATGGTAAGCTAACTCCGATTATGACAGAAACAAAAGTTTTGCTGGATAGCTTGATAATCTGCAAAAAGAATAGATGGATTAAAGTTGAAATCGAAACGGATTCTCTGACTCTAGCAAATCTCTTATCAAATGGGTCCATAATCAAGCTGCAGACTGGCTTGCCAAATGGATCCTGAAATGTAAAATGAAATCTGAATTTAACAATTATCCAGCTCCAAATCAGTTGAAAGCTATAACCCTTCTTGAAAGTCTGAACTTAGGTTACGCAAATGCCGAAGATTAATTCCCTGTCGATGTTCTTGTTTAGCTTAAAACCTGTTATGTTCTGTTTGGATCTATAGCTCTCTTTTAGGTAAGTGGTAATTTCAAAGGATTTGAATAAAAAATACCTGGAGATTGCTTATGGGTTGTTTTTCGCTATTAATCTCGTTTGGTTTCTTCGCTGAAAATGACTCTCTATTTATGAGCGTGAATATTCATTTTTAGCATTATCATAATTTTTGTTTGGTTTTTTTTTTTGCTGAAAATGATTCTCATTTTAAATCTGGCGACTGGCGCCATTCATTCTGATTTAACTGTCATCCTTCCGGCCGACTTGTTTTATCCCCTAGGCTTTGCTAATTTGATAGCCTTTGTAACTCACATTTATCCTTTAATTTTTGAGCCTTAATATCCAATAAGAGAATAAGAGAATAATTTTGCCCCCACGGGGTAGCCGAGTTGGTTGGGTATCGCATTCTTATAACCAAAAAGGTCATGAGTTCGAGTCCCTCTACATACGCTTTCTCGGCTGAGCCTGTCACCTTGTGTGGTTTACCTTCTGTCGTTGGTTTGCAGGCTATCGCGTCAGACTGAGGGTTTACCCTGTGCGCACTCATTGCACTCTGAGTAGCGGCTGCGGGTTCCCTCCGAAAAAAAAAAAGAAGAAGTTGGTTTAAGGAAAAAAACAAAAAACCCGGGATTATAATAAAAGACTTGAACGGATAGTGGATTATAATAAAAGACGGATAGTATCGTTACTCATCTTCTAATTTATTATAAAGAAAATTCAAACACGTAACGTAACCATACAAGCATAGATATATGTGTACCCGCCACGAATTAACAATACTGATATAAATTTGTCAACTGCTTTTCTAAACTTTTTCAAGAAAGAGAAAAAAGAGAGAGAATTGCTGACAAACGGAAATGGCCACCTTGACCCTTCCTCCCTACCCTCCCAACCCTAAAGACGACGCCGCTCAGCTTCACCGCGCTTTCAAAGGTACCCTTCCAACCTCTTCTCTCCATTGTCAAAGCGCCTCGTCATAATATTATTCTTTATCTCGATTTTCCGACAATTTTGTTTAATGAACCCTAATTTTTAGGAATTTCAACATCAGATTCTCTAAAAGAAAAATTTAAACTCGCCACCTTTTATTGGAAACGAACAACAAAAAGAAGAATGTTTACTATTGATTTCTATCCATTGTATCTGTAAAATTAAACACTCCAAATTAACATTGTCGATCTTGCCTCGAACATATATACATATATACACATACATATATGTAAATTTGTTATTTTTTGGTTTGATCATTGAGCAACATGATCCCTCGTGTGTTGCTCTGTTAATCAGACAGTAGTTATGGTCACTTTCACGAATTTCCAGTGTCCTTTTGGCTAAGGGTTCGGATCGAGCTTTTATCAGTTCTATCGGTTTAGCAGTACGGTTTGTTCTTATTGGTTTTATCGGTCTCGGATTTTTAGAATGGAACCATGAATCGGACCGTTAAGATTCGGTCAGTTCTGGTCCGGTTCCGGTTCTCAGTAACCATTAACGGCCCCTGTAAAGGCTATATACTTCCTTGAAATTGCTATATCCAGCCTTTTTCTGAATGTCAATGCACTGCGAACCACTGTGTCCACATTATGAAATGGATGCAGTGTGTGGACATTAGGTGTCACAAAATTGAGCCAGTACATAGCTTTCACCATACTGTTTTTAGGAGCCAATCAAGAGCAGTAACTAATGTATTTTGGTCCGAAGTATTTTACCTTCTTCTCTTGGTTATTTGGTTATTTATCGGTATTAGTAAATAAATATCTGCTCATTCTTTTCGCTCCATTTACGCAGGATTCGGATGTGATACTGCAGCAGTTATCAACCTTCTTGCCCACCGAGATGCTACCCAAAGAGCTTATATCATACACGAGTATAGAGCAATGTATTCTGAAGACCTTTTCAAACGCTTGATTTCAGAGCTTACTGGAAAACTGGAGGTATTACCATAAACTCCTTACACTATTTTGTTTCAGCTACTTTCTTTGATGCGCTATCAACAACCACCTTAGCATTCTTAGCCCCGTACTGCATTATTGTATATATACTATTTACCCTGTAGAAAAAGAGGGTTGTTTATATACGCATTAATGTCTTTAAGCTTGCACTTTTAACATTTAGAGTGAATTCTGTTTACATCATATACTTCTCTTTCATTGCTTGTTCGGATCTTATTTCATATGCCAGACAGCTGTGTTACTTTGGATGCATGACCCGCCAGGCCGGGATGCAACGGCTATCAAGCAGGCATTTACGTCAGGCAACCTTGAAGCTGCCATTGAAGTGATATGTTCTCGCACTCCAACCCAGATCCAGACAATTAGGCAGCATTACCATTCAAGGTGTGGGATTCCTCTTGAACATGACATTGGAACGAACACTTCTGGGGATTTTAAGAAGGTATATACCTTCTGCAAGCTTTCTTTACTCTAGTTTGTGGAAATTCGCTCGCCTATTGGTCCTTTGTACAAGCATTTCTTAGGTTTTAGCATATCTCTCATGCTGTAGGAAATCCCAGTCATGCTTTTTGTTGTTATCTATGAGGATCAATTATAATATTAGCTGTTCACAACTGCGTTAGTGATAAGTATAGAAGTGCATCACCTTGTTGCTCACCTTTTAGTATTCTAAATTTTTAAAGATACTGCTCTCTTGGTTCTTATCCACAAGTATAGAAAATGATGTTTCATACCAGTCACCAAGGTCAACAGCATTAGAGAACTTTGGTCAGTCTCATATTTTATTGTGTAAAAATAACTTTGCTAGTTGGTGAATTTCTTTGACAAATTCACGAGAGATAATGTTAATCTACTCGTATGCGAATTTCCAGTTATCTTCAATGTATCTATAGTCTAATATGTTCTATTTGATGAGATGTTCTAGTTACAGAAGTGCTTAGATATATAGGTTTATCTATACAACTCAGTCAGTTTTAAAGCCAAGTGTTGGCACAGTTGGTGTACTTCTTACTTATAGGGATAGAAGACTGAAATCCCCTTTAAACTATATAATTTTATTGTTGCAGCTTTTACTTGCTTATATAGGCATAGTCCGATATGAAGGTTTTGAGGTCGATAGAGAGATTGTCAGCAGGGATGCAGAGGCTCTCTACAAAGCAGGGGAGAAAAGATTAGGCACTGATGAGGGTACTTTTATCCGCATATTTAGTGAACGGAGCAGGGCTCATTTGGCTGCAGTTGACACGGCTTATAATAGCATGTATGGGCATGGTTTGAAAAAGGTAATGTGATCGAGCTTTATTATCACTCTAGGGAAAGCCTATATTTAGGCTGATCTGTACAAGCATTGATAGTAAAGGCACATGGGCTAACTTAAGAGCATTTGATTGAGTGATTGTTTAGATGCCTATTTTCTTTATCTATTTATCTCTAACAAGACCATATATTTACCAGGCAGTGAAGCGGGAAATATCAGGAAATTTTAAGACAGCTCTTTTGGCGATTTTACTCTGCGCAGAGAACCCAGCAAAGTACTTTGCAAAGGTAGACTCCAATTTTAGCTTCACCAATCTTTTTGGCTGTTATCCACGTTTTACTTCAACTGCAGACTGTGAAGTAATTTTAATAGCCGAAGCAGTGAACTTGATTCACAGTCTAACAAACTTGATGATGCTTATTATTGCCATGAGTGGTTCATATCAAACTTATTCAAGCACTTTTTGTATTTCCTTGCGTATTAAAGTTCATGGTTGTAACACAAAATTTGCAGATATTACGCAAGTCAATGAAAGGTTTGGGTACGAATGACACTACACTTATAAGGGTAATTGTGACAAGGACTGAGATAGATATGCAGTACATTAAAGCTGAGTACCATAAAAAATACAAGAAGACTTTAAACGATGCTGTTCATTCGGAAACATCAGGTCATTACAGGACCTTCCTTCTCTCTCTTCTTGGCCCCAGTCACTAGACTACATATCTTGAGGCAGGCTTCATGTAATTTCAGATAATCACATGTGTACTTGTGCAAATCATATGTTCTATTTAGTTGATGAGTCGAAGCGAAACTATATCGACTATGTTGTATAAAATAAGCACCAGTTTAGTATTTTTGTATAAACATAAGCACCAGTCTAGTATTTTATATAAGCTTTTATTCTGAATGCTAATAGGAGTTTTTTTTTATAAAGCAGAAGCATATATGCTTTTACAGCATTATAATTCATTATTTTATTTCTTATATGTGTGAAATATCAAATGGGGAATCGAAATGAATAGTCTGGTCAATTATGAAATGAAGAATTAAAGTGGATCCAAACATTGGATAAATATAAGAAGGAAAAAGAATCAATTATTCTTATAGTCAAAGAAAAGTAGCTTCCATGGCAGACATTGTGGCGAACCTAATGCGCACGCCACTGAGCTCAATTATCAAATGCTTGCTCTTATTATATGCTACTATATATAACTGGTGTTCTTATTCAAAAATATACATACATAAACTTATATTATTAATCCGTAGAAGAACGTAAATGGCTACTTTGACAACTCCTTCAATTCCGACCAACCCCAGAGAAGACGCCATCCAGCTTCACACTGCTTTAAAAGGTTAGTTACCTTCTTAAAGATCATTGTTGATTGTCTAAATTTATTGTTGAACAACATTGTTTGTGATTTGTTTGACTTGAGAAACTTTTGAGCTGTTAGATGGATTTGGATTGTCATTCCCAGCAAAATAATTGATGAAAGTTTGGTGTTGAAGAAGATAGTTGTTTCAAAAGATTATTCCCTGGGTGCAAATTAGATCTTTTGACTCTATTTTTCCAGGACTGGTGTGCGATACTGCAGCAGTTATCAATATTCTTTCCCATCGAGATGCAACGCAGCGTTGCTTAATCCAAAAGGAGTATGAAACACTGCATTCCCAAGATCTTTTGGGGCGCCTAACTTCAAAGCTTACTGGCAATTTAAAGGTACTGTCAAGGCCATGCATATTTTGTATGAGTTAGTTATTTTGACAATAGTATTGGGGTCAAACCATTACAACTATTTGTATCCTCATTCCCTTTATATACAACTTATCTTGGATCTATCATTTCATTTACATACAACTTATATTGGATCTTCTGTTAGACGGCCGTATTACTATGGATGCATGACTCAGCAGCGCGTGATGCAATACTTGTTAGGGAGGCATTAGTGGCTGACAGAGGAAACCTCAAAGCTGTCACTGAACTAATATGCTCTCGCACTCCATCTCAGATTGAGCTAATTAAGCAGCAGTACCTTTCAAACCACGAATCACTGCTCATTTATGATGTCGGATTAAACAATCCGGGGGATTCTAAGAATGTACGCTAGGCTCCCTTCTCTTGATTCTATCTTAATTTCTGGGTGTTTTAGGCTTATATTATACATGAGATGACTGCTTTCTGTAGCTTTTGGTTGCTTATATGGGCACACCGCGAAATGAAGGCCTTGAATTTGATAGAGACTTAGCTGCCAAAGATGCAAAGGCGCTCTTCAAAGCAGGGGAAAACAAATTGGGCACGGATGAGGATACTTTTATCCGCATATTTAGTGGACGAAGCAGGTCACATTTAGCTGCCGTTAGTGCTGCATACCGTAGCTTGTATGGTCATTCACTGAAAAAGGTCAGTTTTCTACCACAACTCCAGTATCTAGATATCTTGTGTTTTCTTCTTCTTTTTTGTTCAAGTCATGTCTCCATTAGGGCTTGTTCTTTGTTAGGGAGAGAAAATGTTAGCATATCTTTGCGTGTTTTGTTTCTCGACTGACATTTTGCTTAGCAGTTGAAGGTATGATCTCACTGACCGTCTTATCTTGTTCAAGTCATGTCTTCATTAGGGCTTGTCCTTTGTTAGGGAGAGAAAATGCCAGCATTTGGTTTCTTAACTGTAATTTGTTTAGCCGTTGAAATTGTGATCTCAATGACTGCGTATTGATCAGGCAGTGGTGAGTGAAACATCTGGAAATTTCAGTTTTGGTCTGTTGACAATATTACAATGCTGCGAGAATCCTGCTAAGTACTTCGCAAAGGTAGACACTTATCAATCTTTCTGCTCTCTGTTTGTTAGCTGCATTATGCTACAACTGATAGAGCTAAACATAATACACTCACATTTTAGGCACAATATTACATGTTGCATTTATTCTTATGCAGATACTTGGAGAAGCAATGAAAGGCTGGGGGACAGATGACACAACACTTATTCGGGTAATTGTGACTAGAGCTGAAATTGATATGCACCATATAAAAGGTGCTTACTTGAAAAAATACAAGAAGACTTTGAACGATGCTGTTAAGTCAGAGACATCAGGTCATTACCGGACGTTTCTTCTCTCTCTTCTTGGCACCAATCATTAGCTGAAGGATATACAGGCGTTGTGTAAAATCTAGCTTTACATGCGTGAACTGAAATCGATAGAGAGTGTGTTGCATAAAAACAGCATGGCATTAACCTTTCCTATAGTTTTGTATTGTATTGCAATATTAGCTAGAGTGGTGTGTAACTCAAGCCCTCAGCAGTTTGAAGTGTTACTATTACTACCCTTTCCTTGCAGAAAATTGTCTACTTGTTCGTCGCAAATGTCTTATTGCTAATCAATTTTCTTTCTTAAACAACTTAGTTACTATCATCGTATAAGGTAATTTTTACTACCGCGTTTCAAATCTATATACCTATCAGTAGTTACAAATATTCGAAGATTTGATGAGTTTGAATTATTATTATTATTATTATAAACTAAAACAAGTATTAACTAATCTAAAATTATATTGAGGATTATATTTACTTTTATTCACATACTTTTTAAGATAAAGTATCAACAAATAACTAGAAACAAAGCAATTTTAATTAACATTAATACATATTAGTTGTGACAATAGTAAAAATTGCAAGAAACAGAATTTTGGAGTCAATAACATATGCTGATGACGAGTCAATAAGTTTACATTTGAAACTGAGGCGGATACCCAAAATGGGTCAAAGGAGGATGAACCGCTGATACAGGAATCCAATCCTGGGTCAAAGGAAAAGGAGCCTCTGGCACTGGAATCCAAGTCTGAGTCAAAGAAGGAGGAGCCGCTGACCCAGGAATCCAATTCTGGGTCGAAGGAAGACGCGCTGCTTGTAAAGGAATCGAAGCTTGGTTGGTCATTTGAGCAGGAGTAGTAGCATGTTGAGTCATCTCCCAGCTGGTCTGGTCGACCGTAGGTGCCGCCCCTTGTTGAATCATTGTCCAATTGGTCTGGTCGACTACTGGTGCGGCAAACTGCATTGGCTCTTGCATCACGGGCATATTACTACTCTCACCTAACAAAGTGTCCGATCCAGTAGTAGCGATGTCGAGGTTGCTTTTACGTCTCTTCTCTTGTGGAACTTTATTCAGCCGATTAAAATATTTCTGAGCATGACTGGCAACTTGAGTAGATGTTTTGGTTATCACACAATATTTCGATATGCTTACCCAATCTCCTTTGCCATATCTATTGAGTCCCTCCTCAAACTTCCTAAATCAATCATGATCATAAAGCATTATTAAACTCTTGACAATAATACTAATACTACTATTAAACTGTTGACAGTAATACTAATATACTCTAGATAGAGGTTGTTCTATTAAGTAAACTACCTCATAAAAATTTAACTCCTAGGTTAATTATCAAATCTTTAATTTAATTTTAGTGTAATTATCAAATCTTTGGAACCTACCCTTAAATGTAAAATTAATATATTCAAATTCAATAATGGGTAATTGACAAACATGAATTATTATCTAAGATTAAATTAAATGTAAACAATATATCTAAGAAAAAATAATATCAAACTAGTTCATTAGTTAAGAACAGAAGTTATAATGAATAGTAATCAAAAGAAATGAGAGATAAAATAACAAACCTCTGCTCGTCAGCCGTCCATACCGTTCGACTCTGCTTCTTCTTTTTCGGTTTTGGACCCGATTCTGATTCCGGATAGTCATTTAAATCTTCCGGATAGTTTGGACCTACAAACCGGCCGGATTCGAATACTTGTAGATCATGAATCAACGCTCGGTGGTGATTCAACACGTCTTCTATCGGTCTATTTAGAAACTGATAGGCGATAATTCGCCATCGATCCGGAGTTCCATCGGGAATTGTCACCAGTGCCTGTTCGAAGATTTTGTCATCATACCGAGTCCATTGAGCTGGCGGCACAGTATTGAAGTGTTGTGAATTGTTATCGTAATCCATTGGCTTTCAAAATCTTGGAGGATGAGAGATTTGAGTTTGTTAGAAGGTTGGTTGTTGAGAAGATATTAAGTAAACTAGGTTATTATAAGTATCCGTTGCTATCTGATTAGTTTTTACCCTCTCTTTTCTAGTGCACTAGAATATCTATTAATTAAAAAAAAAAAAATCTTAGGAAAATCTTAACTTATTTAAAAAATATATTATGATCCACTGTTTTAGTCATTAAAAACCAACTTAATCTTATCGACTAAAAGTATAATATTTAAATAAAAAAAAATTAGGTTAGCTCGGTTGCGATCTTATTCTTAACACTAAATCCTCTCAGTACATAGAAGTCTACAAAACACGATATTGAGAACGAAAACTTATTTTGTAATGCTTCATCGTCGATACTAGCCCCACTCCGGCAGGTTGGGGCCGAAGGATCCCGAGAATGATCGCGCTCTACATCAGCGTACTCAGTCTTCCAGACACCGATGTAAAGCAGGATAGAGAGCTTAGTGGTGGCTTGTATTAGGTGACTGTGATCCATGGGAGGATCCAGCATTACAACGTCAGTACGAGCACCACTCCGGCTGTCTGGTGTCACGGGATTGATTTCCTGAAGAGGCTCACGCTCCATAACAGCATACTGAGGCTTCGAGACATCGATCGAGAGCATGAAAGAAGGGGACTTAGCGATGGCTGGAGAAATGTTAGAATATTCACGCAATAACATGTTTTTAGTGCGCTAGCATGTAACACATTCACGCTGCATAGTATTAAAAATGTTTGTCATGTTTGGATATTGTTAGAATATTCACGCAATAACATGTTTTTAGTGCGCTAGCATGTAACACATTCACGCTGCATAGTATTAAAAATGTTTGTCATGTTTGGATATTGTTAGAATATTCAGTGTATTAAGTTTCCTTGTATAGGCCTCTAGGTTCTCTATATATTGAGAGCCTTACTTGAGTTTATTAATAAAAAAACAGTTCAATACAAAAAGGAACATTTTCTTATAAACACAAAACCCTAGCCGCCTCCTGCGGCTACTTCTCTCTTTGTTGTTTAACATGGTATCAGAGCACGGGTGATTCTGGGAATTCTGAACATCCTCAACAAAAATGGCTGGCAATGAAGTCGTGGTCAGTCAAATCCCTGATGAATTAACAATGCAGATTGCTGCCATTCTGAGGAACACAACAACAAACAACTAACCCCTAGAATTTATCCCTAGGGATTAAACTCGGTGGTGACAACTATGCCTATGGGCAAACCTGATGAAGAAAGCAATTTGGGGAAGGGGGAGAGGTTCTCACATTACAGGGGAGCCGACACCTCCATCCAAAACTGACAACACATATACAAGGTGGGAACAAGATGATCAATGTGTTTTCACATGGATTATCCAAAATCTTGAATCCAGCTCGGTGAATAATGTCTCGCAATATCCCACTGCAAAAGCCCTCTGGGATGGGTTAGCCACCACATACGATTCTGGTACAGATTCGTTACAGGTGTTTGACCTTCGTAAGAGGGCTAATTCATTAAGGCAAGGGTCCGATACACTAGAAGACTTGTAGAACAAACTACATAACATCTGGATGTCTATAGATAGGCGAGATCTGAACCCTATGAAAGACCCAGAAGATATTCATATCTACAATAAGAAGACTCAAGAACAAAGACTCTATCAATTGCTAATGGCGATTAATGACAAGATGAAACCAGTCAAGAGAGATATCCTGAAAAAGGATCCTCTTCCTTCCGTGGAAACAGCATATGCTACAATACGAAGGGAAGTGGTCAGGCTTAATATACTAAAATCAAGTTCTTCTGATAGTGACTCGATTGAAATTGGAATGGGTTTGGCTGCTAAAGATTATGCACAGAGGTTTAAATTCTGATCCAAAGAGAAAGAAGATAAATCCAAGTTGTATTGCACTCATTGTGGGATGAAGAAACACACTAAAGAGACATGTTTCCAGCTGGTTGGCTATCCAGAATGGTGGGAGGACGGTCATAAGGAGAAAAATAACCAGTGTTTCAGATCTAATGTCAAACGGGCTTCGTCTACAAGTGGCGGTGAAGATCCGAATAAAAATGAGCAAGGAAGTGGCACTGGTTTTGGAGGAATGTCGGTGAACTCCTATGAAAAACTTGGAGGTAAAGGGTTTGAAAAATCAATGAATTGGATCTTTGATTGCGGGGCTACGAACACCATGTCTTATGATCCTATATAATTTGGTGACATGTCATCTCCAAAGAAGTCCCATATTGAGACTGCTAGTGGAGAAATTTGTGAAGTCAAAGGGGGAGGTTCAATTATTTTTTCGGAAAAAATGGAAATTAAAAACTGCCTCTACATTCCTTCACTATCCTTAAAGTTATTATCTGTTAGTCAAGTGATAAAACAACTCAACTGTGTGGTTCTTATGTATCTATTTTTTTTTGCATTTTATAGGACATTCGTACGAAAGAGATCATTGGGCGTGGTACTGAACAAGGAGGTCTCTATTATGTTGATGAGGTAGTTCATAAGGGACATGCCATGCTTACTCATGAAACAACCGAAAGGTAACTTTGGTTATGGCACCGTCGACTTGGTCATCCTTCTTTTAGCTATCTTAAAAGTTTGTTTCCTAGTCTTTTTTTGAATAATTCCATTCATGAGAAATGTGAAACCTGCATTCTTGCAAAAAATCGTAGGGTCTCATTTAATCAAAGTAATACTAGAGTTGATTATGCTTTTTCGTTAATCCATTCTGATGTTTGGGGTCCAGCACCAAATTCCACTAACAATCAAATCAGATACTTTGTTTTATTTGTGGATGATTTCTCAAGAATGACTTGGATATACTTCATGAAACATAAATCGGAAGTACCAGAAATATTTGTTTGTTTTTACAAAATGATTTTGACTCAATTTGAAAAAAAATATACAAATTCTCCGTTTTGATTATGGAACAGAGTTTATCAACCAAACAATGCATAATTCTTTCAAAACGAATGGTCTTATCCATCAAACCACTTGTCCAAACACACCTCAACAAAACGGTACTTCAGAACGAAAAAATCGTACTTTACTTGAAAAAACTCGTGCTATTATGATTGAATCTAGAGTTCCTCATTCTCTCTGGCCAGAAACTCTTCCTACAGCCACGTATCTTGCAAATCGTCTACCAACCCGATGTCTAGGAAATAAAACTCCATTACAAGTGCTTGCCACCCAAGTTACAATTCCATCTGTTATGACCTTACCACCTCGTTTCTTTGGTTGTTCGGTGTTTGTTCATATCCCTAAAACTAGTCGAAACAAACTTAATCCGTGTGCTGAAAAGTGTGTATTCGTTGGGTACGGTGTCCATCAAATGGGTTATCGGTGTTACAATCCGGTTACTCGTCGAATCCATGTCACCATGGATTGTGACTTCTTAGAATCCGATTATTTTTTTGACCACCAATCTTATGCTCAGGGGGAGAAAGTAAGTGAATCACTCGACTGGTTGCTATATGATAGTTATTTTGAGGATGTGCCGACAGAGTCGGTAGATGGCGCCACCGAACACGCCTCTTCCAACATAAAGGAGACTGACAAGACAGTTCTTACCACCAATGATTCTCCCGAAGACAATGTCCAACAAAAAATAAATGCCATGGATACTACCAGCGAATCAGCCGAAGAAAATGTTCATCAAGAGGTAAACAATTTACAATGTCATATCAAAATGCTACTGACCATGACATTTCAGGATGTTCATTTGTTAAAACTCAAACTCTGGTTCATCCCCAAAGAAAAAATTGAGGGGTTCTTCCTGACCAATATTCACCGGAACACGTTCCTCGTGATTCTACATATCGAGTAAAAACGGACAGGACAGGAATGACGAAGATTGCAAAGGCATTTTCAGCTATTATTCTCTATGAACAAATCCCTAAAACAGCTCAAGAAGCTAAGAAGATGACTGAATGGCATGAGGCGATGAATACCGAAATGGAAGCTCTAAAAAGGAATGGTACATGGGAGAATTGTGTGTTACCACAAGGGAAGAAAGCAGTCGGGTGTAGATGGGTGTTTAATATAAAATATAAATTCGATGGCACCATTGAGCGACATAAGGCAAGATTGGTTGCCAAAGGATATACACAAACATATGGTATAAATTACTCTGGAACGTTCTCTCCGGTCGCAAAGATTGACACTATCAGAGTTTTACTTTCAATAGCCGCGAATAAAGATTGGCCTCTTCATCAATTTGATGTAAAGAATGCTTTCTTACACGGAGACTTGGAAGAAGAGGTATATATGGAACCCCCACCAGGGTTCTCTGATGGTTTTCAAGAAAATGAGGTATGTAAACTAAAAAAGGCATTATATGGGCTCAAACAGTCTCCTCGTGCTTGGTTTGGGAGATTTACAATGACAATGAAGCAGTATATTTTTTTTTTAATTGGCAAAATTTATTAATAAAACCATGGTTTTACAATTAGGGCCCAGATATAGTAGGCTAATAATAATGAGAACAGGGCCAATATGGCTTATAATCAAATGAAATAGACTTGGCCCAATTAGAACTCCTATTTAGAGCAAAGCCTAGCCCCAAATCAGAAAAACCAATTGGAACCCTAGCTTACTTCTCACAGCTTCAACTTCTCTCCTTCTTCGAAATCCGCCGATTTTATCGTAACAACCCTAGCTTTTCATCTTCCACCATTGATATTTCTTTGTTCAATCATCAGTTTCTTCTTCCTTCGCTTTCCACCTCAAAACTTGAATCCACAAAAAACCCTATCCTGGGTCTATGTAACCCACACCAAGGCTTTCAAGCACAACTATTGCACGAATCTGGTTGGGTATATCCTGGATTGTGAATGAGTGACTCTCCTTTTTGTCAAGAGTCCATTTGGATATGAAATCGGCCACAGAATTTTCCATTCTGGAAATGTGGTCGATCTTCATATCTGAGCGAAGTAGAGATCGGCAAAGCTTTTCGTCAACTGTGTTGTTTTCGTAAGTGTTGGCATTGAGTCTACTGACCAGAGTCCAACAGTCAGACTCAATGTCGACAAATCTCCAACCTCTTCTGTTGCAGAGGAGCAATGCTTCAACCAGTGCTCTCCTTTCAGCTTGGAGAGGACTGAGTTTTCCAAAGAGGAAGCCAGCTCCTTCAATGAAGTTTCCTTGTTCGTCGCGAACAATTAGCCCTCCAGCAGTTTCTCTGGTGTAGCAGCAAGCAGCGTCAACGTTTATCTTTAATCTGCCCACATTTGGAGCCCTCCACATCCGGTAAGTCACTTTCCTAGTATGTATAGACATAGCGCCAATATTTACTCCTGCATCAATCACATTTCGCCAGTGTTTAGCTTTTAACTTCATATCCACAGCCAGAATCAATCTATTAATTCTACATATTGCATTATATAAATTATCAGTAGTTTTTCCAAACTTACAGTGATTCCTATTAAACCATATTGTCCACAAAATCAATTGTGGAACAATATGGTTAATGTGGAATTTACTGTAAGTTGAATTGAACCATGTTAGAAGCATATGTCTAACTGTCATAAATCTTCTCACTGGTACTTTAAACAGGTTCCCGTAGTAGTTCCATATCTGCCAGGCATAACTACAACTGATGAAGAGATGCAGTGTCTCTTCACAGTTGTAGCAGAACTGGCATTTGGATACAATTGCTAAGTGTTTATTTTTAAGTTCACTATCAGTAGGTACATAGTTCTTTAGTATCTTCCAGGTTAAGAAAGAGAACTTAGCTGGTATAAAACTATGCCAGATTTTTTTAAAGATAGAAGAACAATTGTTTTTGGTTCTGATGTTTTCCCAAGTCGTTTTTGTGCAAAACTTTTTATTTTTTGAAATACTCCACTCAATACAGTCATCCTGCTCCTGATTAAGAATAATACCACATATTTGTTGGTATTGATCATGAGACAGAAATGACTCAATTGATGGGTCCCAACTGTTTTGTTTCCAAAAGGTTTTAATCTTAGCTGGAAGATACCATGAACTTGGGTCAGTTACTATAGGGCCAGACTTAATCCATGAGTCTCTCCAGAAATCAGCATTACCTCTGCCAATTTTCCATTGAATTAGCTTATCAGCCTTTTCTCTAATTGAGCAAAGGCCTTTCCAAAGGATGGAATCATTTATACCACACTTAGCATATAGGGGGTGTTTATTTTTGCAGTAAGTGTTAGCAATTAGGTCAGACCATAGTGAGCCACCTTTTCTGAACAAGTACCAAAGTTTGTAAGCGAATGTGAGTTGGATATCAGACAAAAGTTTGATATTCAACCCACCTTCCATAAATGGCTTGCATAGGTTACCCCACACAGTCCAATGAATTGTTTTATCATTTACTTTGGACCTCCAAAGGAACTTGTTGAAGCAAAGCTCTATTTTGGTCAGAATAGTTTTGGGTATAATGCAGCTTTGCATCCAGTAGAATACAATGGGATAAAGGACATGTCTAATTAGTGATAGCCTACCACTAAAAGACAAGTGCTTTAAATCCCATTCAGCAATTTTATTATAAATTTTACTTAGAAGATTGATATAATTCTTCCCTGTGTTATTTGAGGCAATTGTAATGCCCAGATATGTGAATGGTGCATATTCTGTCCTGAATCCCCAAGTTGCATTGATTCTGGCTGTGTTTATGTTTGAGCATCTTGAAGATGTTATCACCTTTGTCTTCTCACTATTTATAAGTTGCCCTGACTCTGCTTGATACTGGTTTAACAGGTTGCTTATGCCCTTGATAGTAGAAGGATCACTGTTAGTGAAAATAATCACGTCATCTGCAAAGGCCAGACATGGTAAGACACTTCCAGACTTAACATAGAATTGTAGTTTGTTATTTTGCAAATATAAGTTTTCAAGGCCTCTTAAAAGGGCCTCTTCAGCTAGTATGAACAGGCAAGGAGACAAAGGATCTCCTTGTCTAAGGCCAGTTTTCTGATGAAAATAACCATTAGCAGCCCCATTTAGGAGTACAGATAACATCACATTTGATATAAGTCTATGTATAAGTGAAACAATACACTCAGAGAATCCAAATCCTTTTAATATTTTGATAATAAATGTGTGAGATAGCCTATCAAAGGCTTTAGACATGTCTAGTTGTAGGATAATGTTGCCTTTTGAAGGCTTTCTCTTTATATTATGCAACATTTATTTTACAAAATAATGGGGATACAAACAGAATAATGGGGATCATACCTTGTTTTACAAAAGGAGAGGAGAATTAGTCACTTGTCTTATAATATATGTCGACGATATGATTATAACGGGGAATGACGAAGAAGAAATTAGCTCTCTTAGGAAAAACCTCTTTAAGGAGTTCGAAATGAAAGACCTTAGGGGATTGAAGTATTTCCTAGGAATAGAGGTTCTTAGGTCAAGATGAGGGATTTATATCTCCCAACAGAAATATATATTGGGTTTATTAGCTGAAGTTGGCATGGTGGATTGCAAACCAAATGACACTCATATGGCTGTGAATCACAAATTAAAGATAATTGAAGGGGCCAGACCAGCGAGTAAAAAAAGGTACCAAAGGTTGGTGGAAAAATTGATTTACCTGGCTCACACTCGACCCGACATTGCATACGCGGTAGGAGTAGTTAGCCAGTTCATGCATCATCCTCAAGAACACCATATGGAGGCAGTAATGAGGATTATTCGATATCTCAAAGGCACACTAGGAAGAGGCATTTTTTTTAGAAAAATGGACACTTTGATGTTGAAGTATTCACAGATGCTGATTGAGGACAGAATCCTAATGACAAGCGATCAACTGCTGGCTACTTTACTCTTCATGGAGGTAACTTGGTGACTTGGAGGAGTAAGAAACAGAAAGTAGTATCACTGTCAAGTGCTGAATCAGAATTTAGAGGAATCGTTAAGGGGATATACTTTGGTTAAAGAAGATAATGAAAGAAATCGGATCCTCTCTGAAGTGTCCAACTTAGTTAATGTGCGATAATAAAGCTGTGATTAAGATCTATGAGAACCCGATACAGCACGATAGAATAAAGCACGTTGAAATAGATAAGCACTTCATAAAAAAAAAGATTGAAGATGGGACAGTCGAACTTCCGTTTTTTAGATCCGAAGACCAACTGGCAGACATCCTGACAAAAGCGGTTGCTGTAAGAACATTCGAATCAGTTTTATCCAAGTTGGGTATTGGTGATCCCACTACACAACTTGAGGGGGAGTGTTAGAATATTCACGCAATAACATGTTTTTAGTGCGCTAGCATGTAACACATTCACGCTGCATAGTATTAAAAATATTTGTCATGTTTTGATATTGTTAGAATATTCAGTGTATTAAGTTTCCTTGTATAGGCCTCTAAGTTCTCTATATATTGAGAGCCTTACTTGGGTTTATTAATAAAAAACTGTTCAATACAAAAAAAGGATTATTGAGAACCACGTCATCCCCTTCTACCATTTTAACATGAGCGAAAATTACAAAATGGTGGATGATCTGCTTGAATCGGAGAAGAATTGGAAAAACCAATTCTTGTTCATGAGTGGTGCTTGGGAGAATGGAAAGAAGATTAAGGTTGGTGTCAACCCAAGCATGCTTACCAGCAGATGGAAGAGCACAAGTTAATATTTCATCATGTTTGTTTTTCTTTCCTTAAAAAATTTGTTTACTTAAACATTCTTCTTTCTCTTTTGGTAGTGCCGCCAAAGGAGTTCAATGACTACTTAGAGGAGGGGCAAACTACTTGTGCCAAGCTGAATGCTTGGACTGCTTAAAAATGGGGAAATCAATTTCACAACTGTTTTACTGGTGGAAACTTGGTAAGATTCCATCTTTGGAACACCACCGGTCGGAGAGACTTGTCTTGGGAGGAATTAACCACACCACCCCCTCCGGAGGTCATTCTTTGGAAGACAGATGCTAAGGATGGAAAGCTATCTTTGCCGGGCAGAGCTAAATCCCCAAGCAAGATGAAGGGCAAGAAAGGCAAGGCTAAGCCGGACGTAACTGAGGTCAACCCAGGTGGTGTTGAGGAGACTGTCCCAGTAAACCAGGAGGTGCAGGACCAAGGAAGGATTGATGCTGCTTTGCTTCAAGTGGTAGAAAATGAGAGAACCAAAGAGGCAGTTGGACCTTCAAAACCTACAAAGGCTCCCAAGAAAGACAGAAAACGGGGAGCAGAATGTGGTGATAGGGAGGCCAAGAAGAAGAAAACCTCCAAGGGAGATGAAGTTGTTCTCCGGCCTCCGGAGTCTCTTCCCCCGGTCGACTCAACAGACCCAACCCATGCAGAGGAAATCCCAAGTGACTTTCACACTAGAGAGGGCACCGGAGGGGAAATCAACATCGATGGGGTAGACATCAGTGGCCTTCAAGGGATTGGCCTTTATTTTGAAGACCTTGAGAATGACAACTTTGCTGGTCCTTACCTCCCCCAAGCTCTTCGAACATTGTTACTTTCAACGGTAAATCTTTTTTGTTTCAGGTGAGAAGGACATGGTGACCCACTCCTTGTTGGTCAATATTCAACCGGTGCTCAACTTGGAGAAGCAGGTGCGAAATCAATCAGCCATCATCAACACACTCACCTCTGATAAAGAGAGTTTGTCTAACAACCTCCTTACTGCAAACCAGAGTATTGAGGCATTAAAGAGAGAGAATGAGGAGTTAAAGAGGGAGAAGGAGGATTTGGCCACCAAGCTGGCCACTTCGGAGGGGGTTGTCAAAGAACTTTAATCCAAGGATTCTGACTTGGAGAAGAATCTTTCTACTTCAAAAGAGGAGGTGAAGGCCAAAGACAACGTCATTCAGACCCTAACCAACAATGACATTTCGCTTGAAGATGCTGTGTCCAAGGCTAAGCAAGAAAAAAATGACTTGTTAAAAGAGCAGGAGAAGACAATCCAAGCCAGGATTTATGCCTATATCAACACGGTGATAGACTCCTAGGAAGAAAGGTATGCTGAAGTCAAGTCAGACATGGTCTTGCTCTTTCATCAGAAATTTCCGAAGAGGACACTAGAAGATCTATGGCGATTTGTGGAGTATGATGACATCCCATTTTACACGATGGTGGATGGTGATAATAAAAACTACTCCAGTGGTCGGGATGATACAACTGATGAAGATGAAAATACCGGAGAGAGTCCAGATGAAGAAACCAATGATCCCAAGAAGAAACCAAGTGAGACTGGGCCTTCGAACAAATCTCAGCCTTAAAACATTAACTATCTTTCAATTTTTGTGTTTGAACTAAAGTCCTTGGATGGCCAAGGCATTTTTGTAATCGTGTCTGGCCCTTTTCCGGACAAACCTTCTCTTTTAAAACTTCAAAATCCTTGGATGACCAAGGCATTTTACATATTTAATATCACTCTCCGGTATGTGTCGGGAAATTTTATTTTACACAATTCTTACATTGTTCTTTAGTTTTCCAATTTCGATGGCTCGTATTTAAATGGCCTTTAGTTAATTTACAAGTATTTTAAAGTGAGAGTTTTTAAATTATGCGATGAAAAATGTTTAAATAGTCATCACTCCACCAAATCAAACCGAACTGTTAGTCAAACCACTTCGAATTTTGCAAGAAGGCATCAAATTTTATTAAAAAACCCAGACACCTCATTAAAACCTCCCCGCGCCACCAGGGTAGGAAAAAGTATGCCCCCTAATATTTACATGGACTTTAAACAAGTAAATATTTACATAGTTTTTATTCTAGATACAAGCGGAGGTGTTCAATATTCCAGGGTGATTCAAAATCCTTCCACCTTTATCTTGGATCCTGTACGTCCCAGGCTTAAGCTTTTCACTGACCACATAGGGTTCTTCCCAAGTTGGAGCTAGCTTACCGAACTGCTTCTCCTTGGTATACACGAAGACTTTTCTCAGCACCTTATCACCTGGTTGAAAATCCTTCCTTTTGATTCTGGAAGCAAATCTGCTTCTCATCAAACCCTGATAATGTGTGGCTCTAAGGTGAGCATTGAATCTTTTTTCTTCCATCAAGTCAAGCTGGCTTCTGATTGCCTCTTCGTTAGCTTGTTCAGAAAAATTATGGACTCGGAATGAAGGGAGAGTGACCTCTATGGGAGTTATTGCATCCATACCATACACCAAGGCAAATGGGGATTCTTGTGTTGCAGCCCTGGGAGTTGTCCGGTAAGCCCATAGTACTTCTTATAGATAACTTGGCCATTTTCCAGCAGTCCTTTCTAGATTCTTTTTAATATCGGACAGGATGGTTCTGTTAGCTACTTCAACTTAACCATTTGCCTGTGGGTGGAAAGGATAAGAGAAACAGTGTTGAATTCCTCTAGAGGCACGGAAATTCTCCACATCCTTGTTATCAAACTGTGACCCTTTATCTGTGGTTATCTTTTGTGGAACCCCAAATCTGCAGCAAATATTAGACACGATGAATTTTATAACAGCTTTCGAAGTAGTTCATGCCAATGGGGCTGCTTCGATCCACTTTGAGAAGTAATCAATAACAACTATTATAGTTCTGCATCCTCCGGATGCCATGGGTAGAGGTCCCACCAAATCCATCCCCCAACGAGCAAAAGGTATTGGCACAGAAATTGACTCTAAAGGGACAGTTGGGATATGAATATCATTACTGTATCTTTGGCATGGATCACAATTTTTCACCAATTCCTTGGCATCTTGCATTATGGAGGGCCAATAGTACCCAGCTAACAAGACCCTTCTGGTTAGAGCCCTGAATCCACAGTGTGCTGATCCCTCGCCATCGTGCAATTCGGAGAGCACTATTTAGGACTCTTCGATCCCCAAAGATCGTAAGAGAGGCCTACTAAAGGATTTTTTTGTAAAGAACGTTTCTTAGGATGACAAAGCCACGAGCCTTATACTTTACTTTTCTTGCCACTGCGTTTTCTGGAGGCAAGATGCCAACTGAGAGGTATTGGAAAAGAGGAAATCTCCAATATTGAGGTTGATTTACTTGTATATTTAAAATTTCTTCTTCCTTGTTCTGACTGAGTTGAATGGATGGGCACTCTTGCATATGAATCTATGGGTAGGACTCAGAATATGCTATGGTTGCCAAGGAATCTGCTAACGTATTTTCTGTTCGGGGTATGTGCTCATAGGTGATGTTTTTGAAATTAAGTTCCACTTCTTTAAGGACAAATAAATATTTAACCAATTGCTCCCTTTTGGCTTCGGATTGACCTTGTGCATGATGGATTAGAAGCTGGGAATCGCTCATTAACCTGACCTTTTTGGCTCCACAAATTAGAGCTAATTTCAGGCCAGCTATAACAGCTTCATATTCAGACTCATTGCTGGAAGCCCTGAAAGCAAAACATATAGCTTGGTATATTTTGTCGCCGTACAGAGAGGTTAAACATATTCCAGCACCACAACCCATGGTACTCGATCCTCCATCAGTCTGGACAACCCATACTTTCTTAGTTTTTTCAACTCTTGCTTGTTTGGTGTCTCTGTCTGAGTGAAATTCAACTAGGAAATCAGCAACAGTATGAGCCTTGACTACTGTACGAGAGGCAACATCAATATCATAGTCTCCCAGCTCCACCGACCACTTGGTCATTCTGCTTGAAACGTCTGACTTTTGAAGAACGTTTTTCAAGGGAAAAGACGTCCAGACAATGATCGAATGAGACTGAAAGTAGGGCCACATTTTCCTAGTAGCAATTACTAAGGCCAGTGCTAGTTTTTCAAGTTTTAAATATCTTTTTTCTGCATCAATCAAACTTTTGCTAATATAGTACACCAGACGAGGATAATTATCCACCTCCCTTACTAGTACTACACTTAGGGTGCAATCAGAAACTGCCAAGTATGTGTAGAGTGTCTCTTCATCAACAGGTTTAAACAAAGTTTTAGGAGAGAATAAATTCTTTTTAATTTCATCGAAAGCCTGGTCACACTGGGGAGACCAATTAAACTCTTTTGCACCTTTCAAAGTTTGAAAAAACGGGGCACACCTATCTGAAGACCTTGAAATAAAACGGTTTAGAGCAGCTAACCTCCCTGTCAATCTTTGTACTTCTTTAATATTCCAAGGAGGCTCCATTTACAAGAAAGCACTAAGCTGGTCTGGATTAGGTTGTATGCCCTTCTCACTTATCACATACCCTAAGAATTTTCCGGACTGCACCCCGAAAACACACTTTTCTGGATTTAATTTTAAATTTACCTTCACCAAGTTGGCAAAGGTTTCTTGGAGATCTGCCAAGTATAGCTCTTCGTCCACACTCTTCACCATCATGTCATCGATATAGACTTCCATGTTTCTTCCAATCTGATTAGCAAAAGCCTTGTTTACTAATCTCTGATAAGTAGCCCCAACATTCTTTAACCCAAATGGCATCACCTTGTAAAAATGGAGGCCCCTATCAGTAACAAATGTAGTATGTTCTTGATCCTTCAGATATACTTGAATATGATTATACCCGGAGAAAGCATCCATAAAGGACAATAGCTTGTTCCCAGATGTGAAGTCTACCAACTGATCAATTTGAGGGACCGTATATAGATTTTTTGGGCAAGCTCTAATGAGATCTGTAAAATGAATGCACATACGCCACTTTCCATTTTTCTTCTATACTAACACCGAATTGGCTGTCCATAAAGGGTATTGAGATTCCTTTATGTGCCATATTTTAGTAAGGCGGTCAACTTCCTGAACTATGACATTAGCTTTTTCCTTAGAAAAAGCTCTCCTCTTTTGCACAACATGTGCTATATCCCTTTAGAAGGATAGTTGGTGTGATATAATGTCTGCTGGTACTCCGGTTACATCAGCATTGCACCAAGCAAAAACATGCTGATGGTCTTTCAAAAAGGCTAACACTTTAATCTTTAATTCCGATGTCATCTTAGACCCGATCTTGACACTTCTTCCTTCAGCCAGAGAGTGAGTTTCAACTTGTTCAATTGGTATTAAAACACCAGGGGTCTCTCTGGGGTCATCAATTTCACCCTCTCCCCTAGAGGGCCCCTCAAATTGCTAACCCTCACTGATCCGAACTGCCCCCAAAGTTCGAGGGGCCAGTGCTGTTGTATAACACTTCCTTTCTACCTTCTAACTGCTTCGGACAACTCCCACTTGTCCTTGCACATTGTATTTTAAACATTGGTGGACTGTTGAAGCCACAGCATGCATCCTAGAGAACCAAGATCTCCCCAAAATGGTATTGTAACACGTAGGACAATCCACCACAATAAAAAGTATTCTGACCATCTTCTTAAAAGGGCCCTTGCCCAGCAAAACCTCTTCTTCAAATTCCCCGATTACGTCAGCTGAGCTTCTAGTGAAACCCACTATTGACCTGTTCGAACTCTGAATCACTGCTGGATTCTTCATATGTTTATAAGAAGTTAAAAAGAGGATATTGGCTGAACTGCCGGTGTCCACCAAAATTCGCCTTATGTCATTGCCCCCAATGGATGCTCCTATTACAACAGCATCTTCATGGGGACCAGCTATGTCCCTCAAGTCATCTTCATCGAAAACAATGAAGGGAGATGGAATTTGCGATTGATAGGAAGTCATGCCTCCTTCCAGTTGGGTAGCTAAAGTATGAACATGCCTGTTTCTCGAACAAACAGTTGGTGCAGTCATGGTGTCTCCCCCAAATATTGTAAGTGAATCAAAAAAACTAATGAGTCCGGACACCGTCTTGTAGTGCTCTGTGATAACGCCCACCTTGTTTCGGGTTGGATCAGGATCCAAATACTCTGACTCTACATCGAACCTTTCAATTATCACCATAGCCCCATCCGGAGTCGATGTCCATGCATTGTTCGGGCCAGTCCGATGAGCATTATCAGGCCTATTTCCACCTCTTCTTTTATCATAAGCCCCCAACTTCCCTCTCTCAATCAAATTCTGCACTTTTTGTTTCAATGTGATGCAATCTTCAGTGGTATGGCCAGAATCATGATGATACTGACAGAAACTATTATTTCGACTTTCCCTGGGAGATTGTAATGCAGCCGTCATTCTGAAATGTACTTCGTCTTTCGTTTTATCATAAATGGTGGCTACATTTTCTTTTAATTCAGCAAACCACTCCGGTTGAACCCAAGGTCCTCGCTTATTTCTAGATTGCTGGCATTGAGCTGGTGCAGTTGGGCGGGATTGAGCCTTGGCCCCATTTTGACCCTGTCCGGCTTCCTTGGCCTTGTACCCGGACTGATTCTGGTTTTGATTTGGTGCAGCTGGGGCAGACCTCACTTGCCGGTGCACCCTGGTTTTCTTCGTTTCATCCACATTTATTTGTTTGCCGACCTGATTCAGTAAACCCCCCCCCCCCCCAATGTCATGGCCTTTTTCCTAGTTACTGAATCAGCCAAATTACGAGGGTTCAAACCCTGCCTCAGAGAAGCTATTGCTACTTGTTCAAAGCAATCAGCTAATCCATTTTTGGTGTTCACAAAGCGACTTATGTATTCATTTAAAGATTCATTTGGTTCTTGGGCACAATGGATAATAGTGTCTCCATTGCCCTTCACTTCTGTACTTCCAACGAACTGCCTCCGGAAGGCCACCCAAAAAGTATCAAAATTTCTGATGCAGCCCTGTGGCAGACTATTGTACCACTTCAGAGCACTCCCTGTAAAAGACTGGGAGAACGCTCGACAAAGTAACTTATCGTCATTGTCAAAATTCATCATAATTTTTTTGAATTGCTCCAGATGGTTATCTGGATCTTTACTGCCATCATATTTTTCCATCTTTGTGCTGTCAAACCTCTTAGGAAGGTTTCCGGACATTATCTTGGAGGACAATGGAGATTGTCTCCAATTTCGGCCACGACTAAATACCGTATCTTCGTTGGGAGTTGCAAAGATACCCGACTCATCATGAAAGGCAAAAGGATCCATTAGCAATCGTACTACATGCCTCCGGCATGGCTGTGGCTATGAGACGACCCTTTACCGAGATGCCTCTTCAACCTTCCATGCCTGTCCATTTTTCTTGAATATTGTTTGACCAACTTCTGTTTCTTCTTAGAACGACCTTCATCACTGCTGGATGATAGGGATTCTTCGACTCCGTCTTCATTTGAGGAGTTGCTAGAAGATTCTGAGTCTGAATCTGAGCTCTCCACCGGTTTAAACCGGTGAGACTTCTTTGAACTAGCATGAGTCTTTTTAGTGCTCACATGGGTCTTTGATGGCTCATGCTCTCTTGGATTGTCATTATGGTGAACAGCTGACACTTTTGACTTTCTTTCACACCCATCTCCGCCCTTTTAGCAGCCCTCAAGGCTTCCATCTCAACTTTTAGTCTATCTCGCTCCTCGATCGTATATTCACCACTTTTACCAAAGCTGGTGGCACTTCCTGCTCGTCCGGATTCATCCGAACTGGTTTTTCTTGATGGTTTCGAATGCTAGATTTAGACACCTTCTTCTCCCACTGTGGTCGCCAATTTGGTGTGGATTATTTTCGACTGAGGGTAATTTTGTCAGATGTTTTGTTGTGTTTTAAAGGTATTTAATGTTTAAGTGGTTTGTATTGAGAGATTTGAGTTGCATGGTTGTATTAAATGTTCATTACCCTCATTAATGAAAGTGGTTGGGTATTTATACCCTTAATTATGGGCCTCATGGGTTTTCGGGTCAAACTCATGAAAACGGGTCGAGGTAAAAAACTCATTAGTTTATTAAGCAAGTTACCAATTAGCTTAGTCAAAAGATGATTAGCTTTTAATACTTTTGTCCCGTTTGGATGGTTAAGTGGGTGGTTTTTGTCCGAATTGCCCTTGTCCGGTTTCTACAGTGAGTGGTGAGAAAATCCGGACTCATCAATGGTGACATGGATTCGGCGAGTAACCGAATTGTAACACCGATACCCCATTTGATGGACACCATACCCAACGAATACACACTTTTCAGCACACGGATTTAAGTTTGTTTCGACTAGTTTTAGGGATATGAACAAATACCGAACAACCAAAGAAACGAAGTGGTAAGGTCATAACATATGGAATTGTAACTTGGGTGGCAAGCATTTGTAATGGAGTTTTATTTGCTAGACATCGGGTTGGTAGACGATTTGCAAGACACGTGGCTGTAGCAAGAGCTTCTGGCCAAAGAGAATGAGGAACTCTAGATTCAATCATAATAGCACGAGTTTTTTCAAGTAAAGTATGATTTTTTCGTTCTGAAGTACCGTTTTGTCGAGGTGTGTTTGGACAAGTGGTTTGATGGATAAGACCATTTATTTTGAAAAAATTATGCATTGTTTGGTTGACAAACTCTGTTCCATTATCAGAACGGAGAATCTGTATTTGTTTCTCAAATTGAGTCAAAATCATTTTGTAAAAACAAACAAATATTTATGGTACTTCCGATTTATGTTTCATGAAGTATATCCAAGTCATTCTTGAGAAATCATCCACAAATAAAACAAAGTATCTGATTTGATTGTTAGTGGAATTTGGTGTTGGACCCCAAACATCAGAATAGATTAGCGAAAAAGCATAATCAACTCTAGTATTACTTTGATTAAATGAGACCCTACGATGTTTTGCAAAAATGAAGGTTTCATATTTCTCATGAGTGGAATTAATAAAAAAAAGACTAGGAAACAAACTTTAAAGATAGCTAAAATAAGGATGACCAAATCGCTGGTGCCATAACCAAAGTTGCCTTTCGGTTATTCCGTGAGCAAGCATGGCATGCCCCTTATGAACTACCTCATCAACATAATAGAGACCTCCTTGTTCAGTACCACGCCCAATGATCTCCTTCATACGAATGTCCTGTAAAATGCAAAAAAATAGATACATAAGAACCACATAGTTGAGTTATTTTGTCACTTGACTAACAGATAATAACTTTAAGGATAGTGAAGGAATGTACAGGGAGTTTTTAATTTCCATTTTTTCTGAAAAATAATTGAACATCCCCCTTTGACTTCACAAATTTCTCCACTAGCAGTCTCAATATGGGACTTCTTTGGAGATGACATGTCACCAAAGTCTTTAGGATCATAAGATATGGTGTCCGTAGCCCCGCAATCAAAGATCCAATTCATTGATTTCTCAAATCCTTTACCTCCAAGTTTTTCATAGGAGTTCGCCGCCATTCCTCCAAAACCAGTGCCACTTCCTTGCTCATTTTTAGTCGGATCTTCACCGTCACTTGTAGACGAAGCCCGTTTGACATTAGATCTGAAACACTGGTTATTTTTCTCCTTATGACTGTCCTCCCACCATTCTGGATAGCCAACCAGCTGGAAATATGTCTCTTTAGTGTGTTTCTTCATCCCACAATGAGTGCAATACAACTTGGATTTATCTTCTTTCTCTTTGGATCCGAATTTAAACCTTTGTGCAGAATCTTTAGTAGCCAAACCCATTCCAATTTCAATCGAGTCACTATCAGAAGAACTTGATTTTAGTATATTAAGCCTGGCCACTTCCCTTCGTATTGTAGCATATGCTGTTTCCACGGAATGAAGAGGATTCTTTTTCAGGATATCTCTTTTGACTGGTTCCATCTTGTCATTAATCGCCATTAGCAATTGATAGAGTCTTTGTTCTTAAGTCTTCTTATTGTATATCTGAATGTCTTCTGGGTCTTTCATAGGGTTCGGATCTCGTCTATCTATAGACATCCAGATGTTCTGCAGTTTGTTCCACAAGTCTTCTAGTGTATCAGACCCTTGCCTTAATGAATTAGCCCTCTTATGAAGGTCAAACACCTGTAACGAATCTGTACCAGAACCGTATGTGGTGGCTCACCCATCCCAGAGGGCTTTTGTAGTGGGATATTGCGAGACATTATTCACTAAACTGGATTCAAGATTCTGGATAATCCATGTGAAAACACATTGATCATCTTGTTCCCACCTTGTATATATGTTGTCAGTTTTGGATGGAGGTGTCGGCTCCCCTGTAATGTGAGAACCTCTCCCCCTTCCCCCAATTGCTTTCTTTATCAGGTTTGCCCATATGGCATAGTTGTCACCACCGAGTTTAATCCCTAGGGATAAATTCTCGGGGTTAGTTGTTTGTTGTTGTGTTCCGAGACCATTTCTCAGAATGGCAGCAATCTGCATTGTTAATTTATCAGGGATTTGACTGACCACGACTTCATTGCCAGCCATCTTTGTTGAAGATGTTCAGAATTCCTAGAATCACACGTGCTTTGATACCACGTGTTGGGAATATGGGTGTTGTGAATTGGGGGTCTGGTCCGCATATTCCGCCTCCGTATATAAGTAAGAACAACCAATCTCAACACTAGTATGATATTGTCCGATTTGGCACCCGAAGGCCCTCACGGCTTTGCACTTGGTCCACTACCAAAAGGCCTCATACTAGTTGAGATATGTTCTTACTTATATACCACTGATCTTTCCCATGTTTAACCGATGTGGGATGTGGGACTTTGGTCGCCATCCTAACAAATCCTCATCTCGAACAAAGTACCACCCTAGCCTCCTCTCAATTGACTTTCATCTGCCCACTCTAATCAGGTTGGAAGACTACCTGACCATAGAGGAACTATGGATGTTACTGCTCACCTCCTATTAGACCACTTTGTCTTGTTCCTTAGCACCAATCCAATCAAGCCACACTGCTTGATGAGCCACATGCACTCCGAACTAGGATCTCTAGAGTAGATCACCTTGAGCATGGCTACTAGTTCATCATGTTTGACCTACGAGAATATTAACACCATCGCGTTACTTTGGGTCTGGCTTTGATAACATGTTAAAAAATAAAGAGAGAAGTAGCCGCAGGAGGCGGCTAGGGTTTTGTGTTTATTAGAAAATGTTCTTTTTTATATTGAACTGTTTTTTTATAATGCAAACCCAAGTAAGGCTCTCAATATATATAGAGAACTTAGAGGCTTATACAAGGAAACTTAATACACTGAATATTCTAATAGTTTCCATTTGAACTTTGACCCTGACGAAACTGAGGCGGATACCCAAAATGGGTCAAAAGAGGATGAACCGCTGATACAGTAATCCAATCCTGGGTGAAAGGAAGAGGAGCCTCTGGTACTGGAATCCAAGTCTGGGTCAAAGAAGGAGAAGCGGCTAACGCAGGAATCCAAGCCTGGGTCGAAGGAAGATGAGCTGTTTGTAAAGGAATCGAAGCTTGGTTGGTCATTTGAGCAGCAGTAGTAGAATGTTGAGTAATTGTGGTTGTGGGCAAATTTGACTACGACATTGTGGTTGTGGGCAAGCCTCCATATGCTGAAATATTTGGAGACAGCTCAAACCTGACAATATCAGAACCTAGCCTGAACACCTCCTTATGCCGATGTTCTTTTGTCAAATCACTTTTGAACTTTTATTTTTTTTAATCTTTGTTGGAGATCACACCTCAAATATAAATATAAACAAATGTTTTATATCATATGTATCAAGTTTTAAGTGTATCAGTGTAAAATCGAATCCAAACTTAACAATTTGGATTGCATGGTTAAATGAATCCAAACTAAACAAGTTAAAGTGGAAGTAATGAAAAAAATTGCGTAAACCTGTATCTTTGTTAATGAAAGAATAGTTTTTAACGAGATTAATTTTTTTAATACTGTTAATTAGCATTATTAGAAGAATTAAAACAACTAAATAGCAGTATTAGAAGAATTAATACCGTTAATTAGCAGTTTTAATTTTTTAACACTATTAACCTAATTATTTAGTAGTTCTAATTATTTAGTAGTTTTAAATTTTTCTCCAAAACATATCAAATAAACAACTTGTTTGATTCGTCTCGTAAATATAAAAACAACAATGATTTCGGTTTTATTTTTCAAATTATAAATTAAAAGATATGAACTTTAAAAAGAATATTTGTTGTTTAAAATTACTGAATAATACTCGATAAAAAAATATTATAGTATTTTGATATATAATGTTACTAAATTTGGATAATCATCCTAATTGGTATGAAATGTCGATTTTATATTAATATCGAAACTTATAAGAATTCCTAAAATTTTATTTCAATCAAGATCTTATTATACATGTTTGTTTTAATAAAATTTTAGTTTAATTATTATAAATATTCGTTATCTTTTCTTTAAAAAAAAGGTAAATGCGAAACAAAATAAATATCCAATTTGACGCAATAATAAGAAAATCCACCCACTTCGAACAATATAATAAAATCCTAACCACTAACCACATAATAGATAAATCATAAATCATATTTTTTTATACATGACACTCGCTGATATGAAAACTACTAACATATATACTTGATAATAACATTTATAAATGCACTAATATTCTAACAAAATATTATAGGACCTAACACAACATTACAGTCAAATTTTTTATTTAGTGTCTAATATATTGAACATGGTTGTACTATTATATTTAAAATTTAGTTGGTTTTATTTGATAGGTACGGTTGTACATTTCAGTTTCATTTTAACTTTTTTTTTCCAAATTGAGCCTTTTATTGAAATTGAACAGAAGGTCTACACGCTGTTCATAGCTGCTTAATGGGCTAAAAGCCTCTATCATTTTATAACCTCTCATCCTAGTCACTTATAAACAACATCAAAACATAATCGACAAAAATTCTAGCCACTCTCTCCAAATCTGGACGATCTTTTCATCTCCTTCGATCCTATGCAGCTAAGAAGAAGCTCTCCTTTCATTGACTTACCCAGGTAAAAACACATGCACTGTACGATTTGGAACCTCTTCGAAGGCTTGTAGGCTTTTAGGAGCAAATCTTTTGGCGAGGCTCAATGATAGACTTCCTCCTAAAATCTTACATGCCTCTGAAATAACTTCTTTCTCAGACTGTTTAATTCATCTTCGAACCAAACAATTTATTTCTTCACTAACTAGTCTTGCATGCAGCCATGGACACTGCTGGATCCATTCTCAAGATCCGACACAAATTTTGACAGTCGTTTGAACCATCAAAAGGTATTTTTCGGTTTCGATTTGCTAGAATTTGATATACCCTTTAGTTTTCTTAATCCTTTTGCTTTGAATCAGGAGAAAAGCGACTAAAATCAGCGGTCCAAATGGTGAAGCTTGCATGTAAGTCCAGTGCGATTCATCAAAAAATCCTTCTAAAATTCATTAATCACCTACAAACGAGAGAGGCCGACCCACCATACTCCAGGTAATCTTTCTAACCAGAAACAACGAATTAGGTTTCGGTTAACCTGACATACCCAATACCCAGACCTTCCAGAAAAACTATAGCCCTTAGGGTGTTAGGGATTTCCGCTCCCGTGAGAAACATGTCCCTATTCAATTCCCTTGTATGCTTCACCATGCAATCCGCAGAAGCATTTTGCTCCTTGTAAACATGACTTACTTTCATATTAGTAGAAATAAGTTTATAGCAGCAAGAGACCAGACTTTTTAGATACCAAGGCGCCGAATTAGAGTGTAACATTTGAACTAGAACATTGGAATCCGTCTCTATATCCAGGGAGTTAATTCATTTTTCATAACAAAGCAGCAGACCATCTAGCAATTCTTTGGTCTCGGCAACAATAGGCATCCCTTTCCCATATGTGAACCATAGCTGAAAGTTACAGTGCCCGTCGAGTCCCTGACCAATCCACCACCAAAGCTTTCACCAGACCCATCACACGACCCGTCCGAGTTAAGCATGAAACGACCCAGCTTAGGGCAGACCCATTTTAAAGAAATAGGAGTGATTGACCTTTCCAACTGATTAAAGCAGCCAAAAATCAGCCCTGTGTTTTTATCCTTGTCCCAGTGCTTAGTTTTAAGCATCTTAGCACTGTCCAAACTAGAAAGAATATAGAGAACCTTACTGATGAAATTAGCAGATGAAACGTCAATATTCTCCATTTTTTTCTTATTCATTGCATTCCAAATTACCCAAACAATCACAGAAGGGATAATTGTACGAATTTGAACCCTTTTCTCAGTAGACCAGAACCAATTCCTTACCATATGAGAGACCGACATGTTTCTAAAAATTTGAACATTAAAATAGGCAGCAAAAAAAGACCACACCTCCCAAGCTTTTTGGCAGCTGATTAAAACATGTTTAATGTTTTCAGTGTTATAGCAATGCTGACACTTAGATGCTACTGTATTTTCCTTTTTTGCATCACATAATCGACTGGCAGCCACCCCTTTAAAGATCGCCATAGAAGAAAGGAGCACTTGCGAGGAATGATACAGTTCCACAGCCTGCTATATTGATAAGAGCTAGTCCCCTTAGCATAAATTTCTTTCCAAGTGTTTTTGTAGTTAAACTGACCATTCTCACTTAGATTCCAAATAATCAAGTCTCTACCATCATTATTAACCTTAGTATTAGTAACCTGTTGGATCTGATTCTGTTTCATAACATTTTCAAGTATAGAGATGTTCCAACTACCAGAACCCCAAAAATCCTTAACAATCTGACCTTCATGTAGACTCCTATCATCCTGATCATTGAACACTTTAAACGCTTCCTTGTTACACCATTTATCCACCAGAAGATCAATATTGCTAGACTCTATTTGCCAAAAAATATGTTTTTAAGCATTGTCCCTAATTCTCCAGATCCTCTTCCATATAGATGAGCATTTAGGATTTAGAGAGACAGTAAGAGGGTGACAATTATTAAAATATATAGATTTCATCATTGTAGCCCGAATCATTCTTTCTCAAAATGAACCATAGCTTGTAATAATAAACCTCAACTATATCATTTAATCGCCGTAAGTCCAAACCACCATTCTCGTAGCTCTTACAAAGACCAGCCCACTTACACCAAATAGTTACAACTTTTTCAGTTTTAGAGCCCCACAAAAATTTATTATTGATGACCTCCAGCTTCTTTGTGATAGATTTAGGGATTTCAGTGTTTTGAGCTACAAAAATAAGATAGCTAGATAACACTGATTGAACAAGAATTAACCTTCCTCTGAATGACAGATTTTTGTGGTCCCAATCGCTGATTTTATTTAGAATTTTTGCAATAAGACCATCAAAGTTTCTGACCTTATTTTTTCCTATAACAACTCCCGAATATTTGAATGGAAGACTGCTATTCTTGAAGCCCAAAAGACTCTCCAAATTTCTGACATTATTGATAGAGCTTCTAACTGAGGTAATAATCAGAGACTTCTCTTTATTAAAAACTTGACCTGAGGTCTCCTCATGATGACTGACCTCTTTCATTATTTTCTTTATAACACTTGAAGACCCATTGAAGAATAGGAGAACATCATCAGCGAAAGAAAGACTAGATAAGTGCACATTCCTTCTTGCTTTATAGTTAACATTAGGGTAATCAGAATATAACTTCTTCAGGGCCTTTATTAAATATTCCTGACTAAGAATGAACAGACTTGGTGATAGTGGGTCACCTTTTCTGATCCCTTTATTTGACTTGAAACGCCACCATAGAGAAGTTGCAATTAGCAATATTTCTTTCTATCAGGTTTAGGAAATCCATTCTGAAACCAAACTTAGCAAGAACATATAGAATAAAGGTATGATCAATTCTATCAAAGGCCTTATCCATATCTAATTTTATCATGATATTACCTCCCCTGATTTTATTAGGTAAATCCACAGCTAATTCCTGAGCCACTATTATGTTTTTGTGAATACTCCTATCCTTGACAAATGCCCCTTGCTCAGCTGAAATAAGCTTAGGGAGGATAGAAGACAATCTATTGTTTATAGTTTTCGAGATGATCCTGCTTAGGAGAGTGGCTAGGCTTATAGGTCTGAAATCAGACCACCTTTTAGGAGCATCATTTTTAGGTATTAAGCAAAGAACTGTAGCATAGATTCCCATAGGGAATGAAATGCCCTCAGATTAGAATTCCCTAATTGCATTACAGAGATCCTCCCTGATGATAGGCCAACAAAACTTGTAGTACTTACCATTAAACCCGTCAGGCCCCGCCGCAGCATTAGGATCCAACCTGTTGACTACCTCATAGATCTCATTTTCCGTAGGCAAAGCCATTAACATATTATTGTCCTCATTAGAAACCAACTTGGGAATGTAGTCTCTAAGCATAATGGGATACCATGGATTAGGAAAATCTTGAATCAGGCCTTTGAAATGGTCAACAACAGACTGACCAATGGATTCATCATCCTCCAACCATTTATTGATGAACCAAATACGATTAATACTTGATTTTCTATGCCTTCTTTTTACATAATTGTGGAAGAAGGCCGTATTTCTATCCCCATCCTTAGACCACTGAGTATGAGACTTCTGAATCCAGAATTCTTCCTCCCTTTGAAGAAGCTCAATATGTTTATCTTTAGCTTTTCTCAAAGTTTCTTTATCATCATTAGAATTAGACGATAAGACTTTGTTCTCAAGATCCTTAATAATACCTTCCTGAATTTTTACCGAGTCAAAAATGTTACCAAACACATTCTTGTTCCAGACTTTTAGAGAAGCTTTTAGATGCTTTAGTTTAAACCAGAACTTGAATAGATGAGAACCAAAGTAATCCACAACCCAACTTTCTTCAACAATTTTATAGAAATCCTCATGTAGGCACCACATATTAAGGAATTGGAAATTACTCTTTCTTTTTGGTATGGATAAAGCTATATTAATAAGTAATGGGGAGTGGTCGGAACAAGTTTTACGTAGATGAAAAACAGTAGTGTTTGCCACACTATTGATCCAAATGTCATTAGCCAAAACCCTGTCCAGTCTACGCCATTGTCTACCGTTTGTCAACGTGAACTTATCACCCGAAAATCCCATATCAACTAGATTGCAATCCATCATTAAGCTGTTAAAATCTTCCATACTTGCATTCGAACTTGTGGTACAATGAATCTGTTCCTCAAGTCTAGCAATAGTATTAAAGTCCCCTAACAAAATCCAACCCTTATCTTGAGCATCGATTTGTCTGATACCATCCCAGAGAAAACTCCTTCAACTTTAAGTGCATTTAGCGTAGATTACAGTAACCAAGAAATATTTAGGATACATACTATGCTTAACCTTAAGGTGAACATACTGATCTTCATTAGACAGAACTTCCACCTCAAAATCCTTGCTCCACAAAACCCAAATTGTGTTGCTGTAGTTACCTGTATGACCATGAAAACCAAGCTTTGTAGAAATATAAGGAAGGTTATATACACTTACCATAGGCTCTTGAATTGCAAGGAAACATATTTTATTGGATCGCTTGATTGATCTTAATATTGATTGAGTTGTCTTGTTACCAATGCCCCGAGCATTCCAACTAAGAATCGAGATCATTAATTAGATATTTTAGAGTTCTTTACAATATTTTTATGTTGCAAAGCTTTGGAGTAGATAATCCCCTTGTGATTCAGAATTCTTATTTTCTTGCTCTTTTCAGTGCATTCTTATTATCTCATGTCTGTTTCCTTGCAAGCGATAAAGAAAGGCTAGCCGTGGAATCTTTTGTACGGGAACCTCCTTCAAACAAACTATTACCAGATTGACCTTCAATGAATCAACCAAACTAGATGGAATTAAATCCAAAAGCTGAAGAGCTCCTATTATTTCTTCAGAGTCCACGCCTGTTGGAGGAGATCCATGGAATTCCTTTCCCAATTTGTCATCATCAGTATTAACATTCTCTTTAACAACTACTGATTTGATTTTGCTTTCTTTCCTCACAATATGGAATGGAGGAATCAACCGATCAGTTACTTGATCATTGGTGCAGATATTTCCATGAGCATCCCTTTGATTGGTCTTCTTGCATTGGCTTGGTGAATGACCCAGGTGAGAGCACTCAGTACAATAGGAATGATGATTATGATAGACTAGATTCTGCCAGTAGAAGTAAGTGCCAAATTTGATCTTGATCTTTTTAGGAATCATTTTAGAAACATCAATAACAACCCATAGTCTGCAGTAGTTAGCCCTAGCTCTGTTTAAATATGGAACCCATACACTTAATGGTTTCCCAATAGATTTCGCAATCTCCATTAATGTTTCCTCATTGTACATAAAATCTGGAATATTAGGTAAATCGATATAAACTGGTGTTGCTGGATTTTCGATACTAGGATTAAAGAATGGGTCCCAATCCAGGAGACGCATCACCTTCTCTCCTATTTGCCAAACATTCCTCTTCTATAGCTTTAGGAGATCTTCTATAAGAGATAATTCGATCAATATATGTCTATGATCCCAACTAGTAACATTGCATTCTCCTTTGAATCTGAACTTATCCAAGAAAGCCTTAACCACTGCATAGCTTGGCTTCCCTGTTGAGAACTTTCCCACCAAAGTAAACTTCGACCTTTGCTTTAGAAGAGTTAAATCATCAGGATCGAAACTGATTACAGGGTCACCATTTTCTAGGTTCCTGGTGACATTCTTATGATTAATCTTCTCACTCTTGTTCTTAAATAAATCAGCAAACGAATTCTTCGTCAATGACTCTTTAATATTGCTGTTTGCAGGTTCGAAAACAAGGTTTTCTCTTATGTTTTGGCGATCAGATGACGATACTAAAGCTGAGAAGCTCACCTGATAAATAGCAGGTTGTTGATGTGCATTAGAACTCTCAGCCATCATCGAGCGAGATGAAAAATCAGAATGATAGAAGAATAGGATAGAACTCCATTCTTGGAGCTTTCTTGACTATGTAACCGTTTTTTTCTCAATAACCGCCAGTTTCATTTTAACTTTAAACCCTAAAAAAGGTACACAAATTTTATTTTAGTATAATTATCAAATCTTGAAAACTTATCATTTAAATATTAAATTAAAATATTCATATTAAATAATAGATAATTGAGAAACTTGAATTATTATTATATTGAAAAGTTTGGGAAACTGCGAAGAAGGAGAAAAAAAAATGATGAAATCAAAAGAAAAGATTATAAATAATTATTTAAGTGGTTTATTTCTTATGAATAAAAACTATAATGAATAATCAAAAGAAACAAATATTATCTTATTCATGAAGAAAAGTCATAATAAATAATATTATCTACTCAGCTGTCTTTTATAGTGTTAGACTATATATATTATTATTATTATGGGATCTGATTCCGACAATTATTTGCCGTGGCCATGGTAATCCATTTGTTTTCAGTGGTTGATGTGGGATTTGAATTTTTTTGGAGGGGTGGGTTGTTCAGAAAATATTAACTAAAATAGGGCATTAATATTTTAATAGTGTTTGTTATTATTTGATTAGTTCTTATATTTTAATGCTTTAGAATATATTTTTTAATTAACAAAATTTTTATTAGATGAAAAAGTTAGAAATTAGCCTTACATTAAGAAATTTCCAATTAAATGGGCATAGTTATCCAATAAGAAAAACGGGAGAACCAAATTAGGTTTAAAGCGAAACCCTAATACCATCAAATTCTTATTCGATCAAGACAACCGCCTCATACCTTCCGAGTTAGATTCTTCAATCAGAATTAGAAAATGAGAAAAGCTTGCTAAGTATAACGATATCCAGATCAACTAATCAATTCAACTCCAGTCCAGTATTCATGAAGTATTGAAGACAAATCTATCAGAAATCATCCAAGAAGATTCAACCAGCGCATTACCCAGGCAAGAAACCATTCCCCAGTTTCTATTAACATCCAAAGTTAGATTCTTCATTCAGAATTAGAAAAGGAGAAAATCTTGCTAACTATGAACGACATGCAGATCAGCTACTCAATGAAACCAGCGAGGAAGACATACAGGTCTAAAAATTGAAGGATAGCTTGAGAAGACTCAGCTAACCATAAACAAAGACTCAGCTAACCATAAACAATCATAAAACAATAATGAGTGGGATCTCTGCGAGAGACAAATCCAGCATTGACAAGCCAACTATTGGATGAAGATTCAGGTACTTTTTACCTAATTGATTAAACCTGCATGTTTTAGTTAGGGATTTCTGCTAGTAAAAGATTAGTTTTCAGAAAATACTATATGCTTGTAATATAACCCAGACCAAAACCCTTGAGAATTATATTGTTGACATTAATTTCCAGTTTCAACTTGCACTCCATCGTCTAGCAAGCAAGCCAACACAATATCAAAAGAAATCTGATGCAATTAAGAATATTGACTAAGGCCTACCAAAACTAAGAAAGTTAACAATTACTCAATAAAGTTAACAATTACTCAATATCAATATGAGACCAACCATTAGACCAACCATAAGAGGGCTAAGCTTACCCTATAAGAAACCAACACCATATATTAAATTACCTTCATTATCTGTAGCACAACTTGCCTCACCATTAGATAGACAAGAAGCATCCGAATTTAATTTTAGTCTACCCAGATTAGGATGATTCCATTTCAGATAGGTAGGCTTAGATTTGGTAACTAAATCAACCAATAGTAACATCAGCTTTAGAATCATTAATTGATTAATCCAGTGCTTCGCTTTAAACTTTTCATTATAATCAATTTAGTAGAGTTATTTAACTCCTTTTAGTATTTGTTTAAACAAAGGGTCAAACTATACATATCCAAAACTGTTTTAAGTTTACCGAGTTTTGAGTTTATTCATTTTTGGTATAAGTTGATCCAATTTTAGACGAAAATACCTTTTTGGGGGTATCTAAGTTTTTTTTTACAAAATTCCTCCACCTCATTTTTTTTCTTTAGCACTCCATATTCACTCTTACTTCTCTCTCGCGTATATCCTATTTCTCTTAAATTAAGTATTTTTTAGATTTAAGGCGTCCCATTGGTGCGTTAGCCCTGTACGCACCATCGGTACGCAAGACATGCACCAATTTGTTTTTTAATTCTTAATAATTTTTTTGAAATTAAGTCCTTAAAATTTTAATTTTTTAAACTAATGTCCCAAAATTTATTAACTTTTTTCAAAAAATTTATTGTTTTAATTTTTATATATTTAATAGTTATAATAACTTTAATTTAGTCGTTAATTGTTTATATAAGTTTTGTGACTAACCTTAAACTTTTTGTTTATTTTAGGTATTTGATCAAGCAGTCTCATCCGAAGACCGTTTTCAGTTTTTTTTTAAAATATTTATATATATAATTTATAATTATAATTTAATTATTTATTAACAGCTTATGAATTTTAAAATTAAGTAATGTGATTTTTTAAAATTGAATTTCAACTTAATTATTAATGTAACCTCATACATTAAAAATGAATAAATATACTCAATAAATAATGAGATGAGTTTAAAAAAAATTAAAGACAATGTTATATATATATATATAAAAGTATCTAAAATATAACTATATTTAAATTTTAATACATAAAATCTCATATAAATTTGATATATATATATATATATATATATATATATATATATAGAGTATAATATCTAAAATATAGTTTCACCAAAAACAATATCTAAAATATAATTATATATAAAATTTAATTAATAAAATCTCATCAAAATCTATTAAATATAAATATGGTAACGTACCAAATATTATATATATCTATATCTATATATATATATAATATGTAAAATACAATTATATTTAATATATATATATATCACTATTTAATTAATAAAACCAACAATGTCAGTATTTTTTTATAATTTTAATTTTAATTTTTTAAATCGAATAAAAAATCAATGAATACAAACAATAAATAATGGATCAAATAATAAAATTTTATTATATTTACATAATTTTATTATATTTACATATTCTAGAGTGAAATTTTGAACATATCCATCCGTATCATCCGAGCAATACTAATTTTTTTTTAAAAACAAAAAAATATCAGAGTAAATATGAAGATTTTTTTTACCTGAACACGTTAAAATAGGAGTTTGGAGGACCAAAAAGATTTTTTTTTTGTGGCCATGAGCCACCGGTTCAGGGGCTCTGAACCGGTGGTATTGCGCCTTCGCACCAGAACAGAAAAAGAAAATTTTAAAAAAAATTACCTTAGTTCGGGTTGATTCATGTTTGATTTTGTGATAAAAAGTTTACTTTTTTTTAGGAGAGTTTAATGTTCAAGAACACTTTGGAGAACTTCACAAAATTGTAGTAATATAGGGTTTTGATATACTAAATTAAAGTGTTTTTTTTGTTAAAGATAGTAAGATATGTTATTGATTTTGGTATATCTAGGATATACTTAATGTTTTTTTTTACTTAATGTTAGTTCCGTAATTAAATAGATATTCGAAGATACTTTTGTCATAAAAACGTCAAGCTAAGGTCAACTGCATTTTTTGGGTAAACTTAAACCAGTTTTAAGTATATATAGCGATGCCCTTAAACAAAATCGTTTAAGAAATATTTTATGACCCACTTTTAAAGATATTTTAAAAAAGAACTAAAAAATAAAAACAAAAAATATAAGATTTAAATAATAATAATAATAATAATAATAATAATAATAATAATAAAAGTTATAACAAAATAATGGTGTTATTTTACAAATTTAATTTGAACTCTTAAAGCAAAAACTATTAATTCTTGTTTCACGTAATTTTATTTCAATATCCTTTCTAAAATTGTCAGTGAATCAAGGAAAGCACACAGCTCACTAACCTTTTCCTTCACAACTATTTCCTCTACAAAAAATAATGGCTTTGGATCCAAATAACTGAGTAAAAACATCAAAAGATTCGATAGGTTCTGAAATTATAAACGTATTTTCTTGCTTCATAGCTGTCAAAGAATTTTTCTTAACAAATATTTTTATTTTCAATATTCAATCAACACTTATATTTTTCTACAACGCTATACAATTATTCGTGTCATCCTGTTGAGAGATTACGTAATTAGTGGCTATTGTTTAGGAGTGTTTAATGTAACTCCGTAATTAGTGGCTATTGTTTAGGAGTGTTTAATGTAACTCCGTAATTAGTGGCTATTGTTTAGGAGTCGTTTCGTTTATTTAGGAGACGTTACCTTAATTAGATTGGTGTAAGTTATTATATAAACACAGGAAGTGAATCAATCGAGGCATCTCATTGCTTTGCAATCTAGTTGACTCCAATTTTCTTTTAGCGTTTTTCTTTGAGCCATGTCTTTTCATGGTATCAGAGCCTGACATACACACACAATAAAACAATGGCCGGCGACGATGAAAAATCACCATCGTCACCAAGAAGGGAGATGAATTCACCATTTTTTCTCGGCACGGGAGACCGACCAGGCGACTTCATCACACCCACTCGTCTATGCGGAGACAATTACGATGATTGGGCTTCAGATATTCAATTAGCATTAGAGGCACGCCGCAAGTTCGATTTTCTGGACGGTACCATCACTAAACCGACGCCTCCATATACCCAATCTGATTGGAACACCATCAATGCCATGTTGGTTTCTTGGATTACCAACACAATCGATCCTACGGTAAAGAGTACCCTATCTAAATTTCGTGATGCGAAACGTTTATGGGAGCATCTTAAGCAACGATATGCTATGGTTAATGGTCCAAGAATTCAACAGTTAAAGACTTCAATTGCAAAGTGTGAGCAACCAAAATCTATGTCGGTTACAACTTACTACGGGAAACTGAATGTATTGTGGGAAGAATTGTTTAAGCATGAACCACTAATTACTTGCAGCTGTTGTCAGTCTTGTACTGCCGCATCTTTGCACCAAGCAAGACGAGAACAAGGTAAATTACATGACTTCTTGATGGGACTCAACACTGGCTTGTATGCTCAATTACGTACCAATATTCTTTCTCAAAATCCTTTACCTTCGCTTGATCGAGCGTACCAACTGGCGATACAAGATGAACGTGTGCGGCTTGCCAAGTCAGTGATAGAAGACAACCCAACAGAGGTTCTTGGTTTCGCTGTTCGTACTGGCTTTACTGGCACAGGAAGAGGCCGCGGAAAAACGGACAGGCCTGTGTGTAGCCACTGCAAGAAGACGGGGCATGAGTCTTCGAATTGTTGGTCTCTCGTTGCTTGTCCTCACTGTCACAAGCATGGTCATGACAAAAATAATTGCTATGAAATAGTTGGATATCCCCAGGGGTGGTTGGATCAAAACAAGGCTGATGTGGGTGCTGGTCGTGGTCGTCAGCAGGCTGGTCGTGGGCGTGGTTCCGCTCGTGCTAATGCAACAAGCAATACAATTGGAGTATCCTCTACTAAAAGCGCCACCGATCAACTCTTCACACCAGAACAATGGAAAGCTCTTGCAGGCTTAATTGGTAATGCTCCTGTTCAGGATGACAGGTTGAGTGGTAAGTTTGACACGAAGTCATGGATCATTGACACTGGGGCAACTCATCATGTTACCGGTGATTTGTCTTGGTTGTTTGACACTGTGGCATTATTTGACTGTCCAGTTGGACTTCCTAATGGTGAATCTGTCGTTGCAACAAAATCTGGTTCAGTTCGATTATCAGATAAATTAACTCTTAATAATGTTCTATATGTGCCGAAACTCAATTGCAATTTACTTTCGGTTTCACAATTGAATGATGACTTACATTGTATTGTCCAATTCAATTCTTATATGTGTGCTATACAGGACCACACCAGGGAGCTGATTGGGACGGGAGTTAGGCGAGATGGACTTTACTACTTCTTTAGAGATGAAGGTGATTCAGTACAACATGTGTCTGTCAACAAAGCAGAATCGACTTTGGAGTTGTGGCACAAAAGGATGGGACACCCTTCAGCAAAAATAGTAAAGTTACTTCCTCCGGTTGGTAGTCTTAAGGGTAGTTTAAATAAAGCTTGTGAAATATGTTTCCGTGCTAAGCATCCAAGAGACAAATTCACATTAAGTGACAATAAGGCAACTAGAATTTTTGAGAAAATACATTGTGATTTGTGGGGACCTTATAAATATGTCTCTTCTTGTGGAGCTCGGTATTTTTTAACTATTGTTGATGATTTCTCAAGATCTGTATGGATTTATTTGTTGGTTGATAAAACAGAGGTTTTTCGTATGTTCATGTTTTTTATTGCAATGGTAGATCGACAATTTTCTCAAACAGTGAAAGTCGTTCAAAGTGATAACGGTACAGAATTTAAATGCTTGCTTGACTACTTTTCTGCAACTGGTATTTTGTTCCAAACTTCCTGTGTGGGGACCCCACAACAAAATGGGAGGGTTGAACGAAAACACAAACATATTTTAAATGTCGGGAGGGCATTACGCTTTCAAGCAAATTTGCCTATTTATTTTTGGGGAGAAAGTGTTCTGGCTGCTGCTCATTTAATAAACTGCACTCCTTCTCCTCTTTTAAATAATAAAACACCTTTTGAAATTCTATTTGGTACCCCTCCTTCATATGAGGAAATACGCACCTTTGGTTGCCTTAGCTTTGCTCATAATCAAAAATCCAGTGATGACAAATTTGCAAGTAGAAGTAGAAAATGTGTTTTTTTGGGTTACCCGTTTGGAAAGAAGGGGTGGAAATTGTTTGATTTGGACAGAAAGGAATCGTTTGTTTCTCGAGATGTCAAGTTCTTTGAGGATATTTTTCCGTTTAATAACCCAGGTGCTGCAAATATTATTCCATAAAATATTGTGCCTACGGCGCATGTTGAAGTTGATCATGATTTTGCTGATTTTGTTAATGCTGATTTGCCTAACCCACAAGTCCAAACACAACCCCACCAAGATCAAGCATCCCATTTTGATGCAGATCGGGACCCAGGTTTCAGGGAGGGTGGGCAGGTCCATACCAAGACTTCATCAGCAGCACAAACAGAGGCCCCTTCTCAGTCACAAGTTGTTTTGCCTGATAGGCCCGAGTCACCAGGACTTGATAATACACGCAATGGGCAGTCCGTTCCTATGGGAAGGGGGATGAGGAATAAAATTCCTTCAGTTCTATTACGAGACTTCGTTACTCATACTGTTATAGCTGAAAGTCCATCTTCCGCCACTCCGTCTCCACAGCATCCCTCAGGTACCCCTTATCCCATAGCACATTATATAAATTGTGACCATTATTCTGTGAATTATCAGAAGTTTCTTGCATCTATTATTTCGAGCAATGATCCCAAGTCGTTCAAAGAAGCTATGAAAGATGTAGGTTGGCAAAAGTCAATGCAGGAGGAGATTCGGGCTTTGGAGGAAAATGGTACGTGGACGCTTGAACCTCTTCCAAAGGGTAAGCGTGCTTTGGGAAGTCAGTGGGTTTACAAAACCAAGTATTCCTTAAGCGGTGATATTGAAAGGCTCAAATCCAGATTAGTAGTTTTGGGGAATCATCAAAAAGCAGGTATTGATTATAATGAGACTTTTGCTCCGGTTGCCAAAATGACTACGGTACGTGCTTTCTTGGCTATTGCAGCTTCGAAAAATTGGGAACTTCATCAAATGGATGTTCACAATGCCTTTTTGCATGGAGATCTTGAGGAAGAGGTTTATATGAAACTTCCCCCTGGATTTGAGAGTTCTTATCCAAACTTGGTCTGCAGGTTACGAAAATCTCTTTATGGGTTGAGACAGTCTCCGAGATGTTGGTTTGCAAAGTTGGTCACGGCTCTTAAAGGATACGGTTTCTTGCAATCCTACTCTGATTATTCCCTTTTTACTTACACTAAGGGCAATGTTCAAATAAATGTGCTAGTGTACGTCGACGATCTTATTATTTCTGGGACTGATTCCGCTGCACTTAAGGCATTTAAAGCCTATCTCAGTGACTGTTTTAAGATGAAAGATCTTGGCAATTTGAAATATTTTCTCGGAATCGAGGTGGCAAGGAGTTCAGCTGGTTTGTTCTTGTGTCAACGCAAGTACACGCTTGACATTATTTCGGAGGCTGGATTATTGGGAGCCAAGCCGTGTGGCTTCCCGATTGAGCAAAATCACAAATTGGGTCTCGCAAACGGGGTGCTTTTGTCGAACCCTGAATCCTATCGTAGATTAGTGGGTCGGCTCATTTATCTGGCAGTGACCCGTCCAGATTTGGCCTACTCGATTCATATATTATCTCAGTTTATGCAGGAGCCCAAAATTGAGCATTGGGAGGCAGCTTTGAGAGTCGTTCGTTATTTGAAAGGTACTCCGGGTAAAGGTATTTTGTTACGTGCACATAGTAATCTATCTCTGCAGGGTTGGTGTGACTCTGATTGGGCAGCATGTCCAATAACTAGACGCTCTTTGTCCGGATGGCTTGTGTTTCTTGGACAATCTCCTATTTCTTGGAAGACCAAGAAGCAATACACAGTTTCTCGCTCGTCTGCAGAAGCGGAGTACCGAGCTATGGCAGCCATTACTTGTGAGCTCAAATGGTTGAAGGGGTTGCTTCTGAGCTTGGGCGTGCACCACCCTCAGGCAATCCAGCTTTTTTGTGATAGTCAGTCAGCCCTCCATATGGCCAAAAATCCGGTATTTCATGAACGCACCAAACACATTGAGGTTGATTGTCACTTTGTTCGGGATGCAGTAGTCGATGGTTTGATTGCTCCGTCATATGTTCCTACTGGTGCACAATTGGCGGATATTTTTACAAAGGCCCTTGGAAAGAAACAATTTGATTATCTTCTTGGCAAGCTGGGCATTTTTTAACCTTATGCTCCACCTTGAGGGAGGGTGTTGAGAGATTACGTAATTAGTGGCTATTGTTTAGGAGTGTTTAATGTAACTCCGTAATTAGTGGCTATTGTTTAGGAGTGTTTAATGTAACTCCGTAATTAGTGGCTATTGTTTAGGAGTCGTTTCGTTTATTTAGGAGACGTTACCTTAATTAGATTGGTGTAAGTTATTATATAAACACAGGAAGTGAATCAATCGAGGCATCTCATTGCTTTGCAATCTAGTTGACTCCAATTTTCTTTTAGGGTTTTTCTTTGAGCCATGTCTTTTCACATCCTAACGTCTTTATGGTACTTACAAAATATGCTGTTCTGCTTTCCCTCAGAGTTTGTATTGGGACAGCTTTGCGGACTGTATATGATTCCGAGCTCTGTCCAAAAAAATTGTTACATATTTGGTCAATTCACATTTAATCGGACATACTTGTTTGACATTGCCTGTCATTTTGTTGCACGTTTGTCACTTGTGAATTAACCCTTGGTCTTGAAGGTAACTGGATCGAAGCTTTTGATCGGACAATAGTCGTTGGATGATATGCTAGAGGAATTTGTGGTGGTGGGTTATATGTCGTTGAGATTGTTGGACGGATTTTTTTCATTATTCATTATGATCTCCTCCTACAGAGCTCTATGCCAAATTATAATTTGTGATCACAAGTTTTGAGTAACATAATCAATTGATTAATCACTAGAAAAATAGTAACTAAGAAGTATACTATCATTACACAATTCCGCTACAAGGTAAACTCTATTTTATATCAATTGAAGTACACAATACTACGACAAGTAAATTATAGTCGGTTCTAAAAAGTGTGAATACGGGTGATTGAAATTGACGTTTTCATATATTAACTATAATATTTTTATATTTATAGCAGGTCTTCGTAGTAGCCGCATATATCTTCTCAACCTTGATTTTATGTTTTGTTGGGAAATTTTATGTTGGAAGAAACATTTATAATATTTTTTATTTTTATGAAGTTTTTCATAAGAGAGATTGGTTTATGAACTCTTCTCCTTAGATAAACACAAATATATATGTCCTCTAGCGTAACGATATATGAATTTTCATATATATATATATATATATATATATATTCGACTATTGTCTGCTGAAGAAAAATTCATTGGGTACAAAAATGAAAAAATAAGAATGAGAGAATTTAAGAGCTTTCTCTACCAATACATCGTATTTTTGGTGAGTACCATCTTTTATTTTTTTTTATCAAAAGCATTTTACAACGGTAGCCGAAAAGGGGAAAATAACAAACAACAATAAAACGTATAAGACATAAAAAATAAATTGCCGAAAAAATAGAAACTTACGTTTAAAAATTCAATTTCGATGGATAGGTGGATCTGCCTATCCATAATTGATCTTCCAGTTGACGAAAATAAATTTATCCTTCCACACCTTGTGATAAGTAGGAATACCACACCTTGTGATAATCTTAACGATTAAGTCTACAAGAAGTAGAAGAATGTGTTGAAAGTCAAAACTTTAATAGCAGTAAGAAACTCATTCACCGCAAGTGTTCATAAGCACCCCTCGATAAAATCATAGTCGATAACAGAACATTTCAAGAATTGGGAACAAACTAGCTATGAAAAATATTCAATATTTGGAATTTTTTTTAACAAAATGTGGAGCTCGAAGGAATCCGAATCATGATTAAGGCAGTAATTAAAGAAAACAACTTCATATTCATAACGTCGAATATAATTTCTTTAAATCTAGAAAACCTAACATTAACATAGTGTGAAATCATCAACGATCTTTTTTACACATTTATTTTTAGTAAGATACCGATATAAATGCTCTACGATAGTCCTCACGTTTAGTTCATTTAAATTTTTATCCCTATCTTTGGAACACATCTGCGACCATCAACATTTCCTTCGGTGTTACCTCTGACTATGGACAAGCTCATGCCTTCAAGAATGGAAGGAATGAGAGAAATAATTTGAAGTGGAAAATCAAATTTTAAATATTTCTCATTTTTTATTATAGTTTTCATCTTCTTCTTCGAGTTGTATGCAAAAAAAAAAACAAAATTTTGAATTTAATAACCTCTTTAGAAAAACTAGCGCCAAATGAACCACTGTTGTGACTATTTTAGCTAATTGAGTACTCGTTATCTTCACCCATTCTACCCATTTATAACAAAAATTGAAGATTTGTTGAAAACAAAAATAACAATAAAGCAAATAAATCAAGAAAATAAAAAAACTGTGGAAGAATCTGAAGAGAGTGAAGAGCGAGAAAATGAATAAAAAATTAAAATGATAGTACTGGGTATTCAAATCGCAAGATTAGTGGTCTGGATTGAAAGAAGTATGGAAGGCCATAATTTTCAGAAGGTGAAGAAGTCGCATACATCTGCTTAGAAGAAAACACTTTCCTACATGTGTAAGTTTCTTGCAATCACTTGTATTTTCACTAAAATACATATATATGCCTTCTAACTTCAGAAGTTTTGTCATTAAAAATACTCAATAACTACAAACTCAAGCAACGAAAGACATTTCTTCTTAAAATATCCAATATCATACAACTTCATTTATAAATATAAACAAACTATTTAAACCTCGCCTAATTCAAAAAGTCGGTGATATATCCATATTATGATCATCCATTACTTCAGTTTTCATCAAAGACTAGGGGCTACTTAAGAAATTTTAAAACCAAAGAAACACACCAACATCCTCGACAGAAAACGAATTGCATAAGTAAATAATCAATAGTATACTCATTTCTTCATTCTTCATTAATTGCTAAAGAGAATACTGGAGTACCTTCATAAGAACTTAGACTAAAGAAAATTTTCATCTAATCATAGTTATCAAAGTAATATAAATATTTCAGATCTTTATTAGTCCTTACCGTGTCCTTCATCAAGGACTAGAGGAGGTACTCAAATACAGTCAATAAATAATCAAAATATTCTGAAGCTAGAAGTAAGATAAAGTAAGTGAAGTAAATAATGAATAGAAATACCCTATCAGCCTACTAACTATTTGTTGTACTCTTGACTTTCAGTAAAACAGTTTTTTTTTATCCTCAATGGATATTTCGGTCGATGAAGGTTTTTAATGAGTCATGAATAGTTTGGTACAAACTAAATCGAACATATCTCTGGTAATAATTTGGCTAGGGTAAATTATATTAAATAGACCTTAAGACTCTTAATTGTCTAGCTAAAAATGGTTTTCATATATATATATATATATGAAATGTAAAATATAATAACTTTGAATGTGAAGACAAAGCTTCCATAAAAAACATGTTCAAGTGTAATCTTCAGCCAACATCAAGAGATGCTTCAGTAAAAGTAAAAAAACACTTAGGCCAATGTCAAATACTCTAGTCCATCAAAGTTGATGAGGGTGGAATTTACCAATGTAAATAATGAGGACTTAATTGTAATAAAAGGTACTTGGTGTAGTTATTAAAGTATTTAGGGTCTCTCGGGGACCAATGTGTAAACATAGTATTAACTAAGGGGCCTCATCAAGTGTGTAAACAGCCCACTAAGGACTCCAGCGGGTCCACCTTATTTTAGTATAAAAGGTGACCTACTTTCTTGGTAGGGGGGACATTGAATATTATTCTATTACATTCTCTTTCTCTCTCTACTCTTTCTCTCTCTAGTCACATCAAGCACAAGATCCAAAATATTCTTCCAAATAATTATTGACTCATCATTGGCGCCGTCTGTGGGAACGAGTGATACCAAAAAGGAATCTTTGTTCTTTGAAAATCATGTTTTGCGAGATGAACAACGAAGCTGTGATAGAGAGGGTCGGTAGAGAAGTAATCCGAGCCGTCTCAGTTTCGGAGGGTGAGGAAGCGCCTGGTCGGGAATGTCACGACCGGGGTCGGGACAAACGGTCGACTCTAATAATGACCCGAAAACAACTCCTGGAAGACATTTCCAGGCTAAACGCAGAAAGAGAGCGGGCACTGGACGAGAAAAGGGTCCGGGAAGGAAAAGGCAAGGAACCCCTCTTGGAGGATCGGGAGGTGGCCGACCATGATGTTGGGCCGCGCATTGAAGCCCGACCTGTTAGATATTACCGAGAGTCTCATCCCGACGACGAACGAAACGCCAGGACTCAGCGGTACCCGAAGGACCATCGTGGCATGGCAATTGACTACACCTCGGATGACTCGTCGGGCAGAGAGTATCGGCGACGGGAAAGGGTCCAGCGTACACAAAAGAATCATTCCCGACGCCTCCGAGGACCCCGGGCGAACTCCCCAAAATACAAGAAGGGTAGCACCGAGAAGCAGACCCCGGTGTCCTTTGAGAAGGAAGAAATGACCGCCGCCAGCCGTGAAGAGCGGGCAGCGCTGCCTCCAGTGCCATGGCAACCGTCGAACAGTCAGAACCACGGTTACCGAACCAGTAGCCAGTTTATCAGCCCAGGAGACGAGGGACTCTACGGAGTTCAGACAGAAGGACTTGGAGGATGAGCGTGTGGGTTCGGAGTCAATTGGAGGGCATCCCCATTGTCCGACGAGATATTAGCGGGACAGCTCCCGAAGCGATTTGACATTTCTAAGCTAGAAAAGTACGATGGGAAGAAGGACCCAGATAATCATTTGGAAGCTTTCAAAAACTTCATGCTGAGTTTCGACAATGATGACAAACTCCTATGTAGAGATTTTTCCATGACTTTCAGGGACCGAGCATCTAAGTGGTACAACCGTTTACCGCAGGGTTGCATCCGGAACTTCGGGACGTTTTGGACAATGTTTAGGCAACACTTTGTGGGAAGTAAAAGTTTCCGGGCCAACGGAGACATTATTATGAATTGCAGACAGAAATTGGGGGAAAGCCTCAGAGAATATACCAGGCGATTCATCGACGCGAAGACCAACCTAGACCACTGCGAGGAAAACGTGGCCCTAACTGCGTTCCGCCTGGGTTTTCTCCCGGGGCCAATGAAGCAAGCCGTGACGAAGAAACAAGCGTTCACGTTTTCCGCACTTCTAGCTAAAATAGAAAAACATATATTGATCGAAGAAACCGAAGCGTCTGAGTTGGCAGCACAAATCCAGCAAAGTTCCCAAGCATCGGTAGTGATAAGGCAGGGCACCCGGCCGGATTACGCTAAGGCAGCCTAACCGGTCAGCACGATACATCCGAGCCCTCCTGTATCAGCCAAGCCTTCGGTCCTAATGAGCCCGAAACCAAAGCAAACTCGTCAGACAACTTCACGATCCATGTCTAACAAATGGATCCGACCTGCATATTTCGCGGACCTTACGGAGTGTGTAGCGTCGATCTACGAAAAGACTAAGAAGAGCGGAATGTACCGAAGACCTTTCCCGATACCAACACCTCGGGAACAAAGGAATAACCGCTATTGTCGCTATCACGAGGACATTGGGCATGATACTAAGGACTGCATTGCCTTGAAGAAAGAAATACAGATGCTCATAGAACACGGAAACCTCTTGGAGTATGTTAAGAAGGCACAACAAAGTACGACCTCAAAAGAAGTCGTGATAATACCGAAACCAGAAACCACCATGGCAATTTCAGAAGTAACCAATCAGTTCGATGTTTCCATTGAATACCTCGATCCCGAAGCAAACCGCAATATCATCGGGATCATTGAGGAGGAAGCTGAGGAGAACGCCGGTAATGTACGAGGCCTTTGTGAATTTTTTGAATCCTTAACAATTTTTGGGGGGGATTCTATGGCAGGAGTTACGCATTCATCGAGGAAAATGCACATCGTCAACCTAACCACTCAGTTGGAGGCCAGAACTTGCTTCCAAACCAGAAGCGTCCCTTATCCGATTCTATACTTTGATGACGACGACATGAGGGACATAGCCAGCCCCCATGAAGATGCCATTGTAATCGGGGCAGCCATTGCGGGGGAGGAGGTTCGACGCATATTGGTGGATACCGGTAGTTCGTCCAACATAATCTTCGCGTCCACTTTTGCCAAATTCAGAACACCACCAGTGATTGCGCGGTCCGACCGTACCATAGTTGGGTTTACAGGATCAGCAGCCGACGTTATAGGAGAATTCGAGGGCGTAGTCCAGTTAGGTCGCGGCCCTTTCAAGAAAGAGGTTACGGTTTTATTCGTGGTAGTGGACGCATCAGCTTCTCACAACGCCATTTTCAGCCGATCATGGATATCACGAATGCATGCGGTAACCTCTACAATCCATCAGTGTTTAAAATACGTGGTTGGGAACAACGTAGGAGTGGTCCGAAGCAGCCAGAAAGCAGCACGGGAATGTTATCGAGCGACATTAGCACCTAAGAAAGACCAAGAGATGATTCAAGCTCGAGAATAGCAATTAAGGGGGCTCCCCCCGGGATCATTACCCGTTGATGACCCCAGGGAAGCTCCAAGCCTTTTGACAACAGATGAGGAATGCGAACAGTACCATTTCGCTGCGGGAAAATCCCTACGAATTGGGGTAAGCCTGTTACCGACCCTCAGGAGCAACTACTGGCCCTCCTGCGGGAAAACCTAGACTTGTTCGCGTGGTGCTCAAGAGATGTCACTGGGGTACCGGAATATTTTGCTGTTCACAAGCTAACTATCAACAGAAATGTCAGACCGATCTCCCAAAAGCGTCGGGCTTTTTCCCAAAAAAAGTAGACGTTATCCTACGAGAAGTTGAGAGGATGATCGGCGTCGGTCATATCAAGGAAGCAAGTTACCCTTTGTGGACTTCTAATCCCGTTCTGGTCAAAAAGAAAAACGGGAAATGGATAATGTGTGTGGATTTCACCGACCTTAACCGGGCATGCCCGAAGGATCCCTTCCCGATACCAAGAATCGACCAGTTGGTAGATTCGACGTCGGGTAATAAACTGCTGTCATTTATGGATGCATACGCCGGTTATAATCAGATCAAATTACACGCTGCAGATCAGGAGAGTACCACGTTCATCACGGGCCGAGGACTCTATTGCTACAAAGTAATGCCCTTCGGGCTAAAAAATGCCGGCGCGACATACCAAAGGCTGGTTAACAAAACGTTCGAGGGTCAAATCGGGAGGAACATGGAGGTGTACATCGATGATATGTTGGTTAAGAGCGGCACGGATGAAGCCCACCTAGCCGACCTTAGAGAAACCTTTGATAACTTGCGGGGGATAAATCTCAAGCTTAACCCGGAAAAATGCTCCTTCGGAGTCTGGTCTGGAAAGTTCCTGGGTTTCTTCGTTAGTGAGAAAGGGATTGAAGCAGATCCAGTCCAACTTCAAACTCTGACCGATATGACTTCGCCCCGAAGCATCAAGGAAGTCCAGATCCTAACTGGGCGTCTGGCTGCTTTAAATCGATTTATTTCTCGCTCATCTGATAAGTGCGCCCCCTTTTTTCAGGTCTTGAGACAGGCCAAATTTTTTGCATGGACTCCCGAATGTAATGAGGCGTTCCTGGGAATTAAACAATATCTATCATCCCCAAACCTCCTAACGAAGCCCGCCGCAGGCGAGACACTTTTCCTTTATATTGCGGTTACCGACTTCGCGGTCAGTGCGGCTTTGATCAGTGAACCGGGACCGGCTCCTACAGTGGTCTACTTTGTGAGCAAAAGCTTACTGGATGCAGAAACTCGGTATTTAAAGTTGGAAAAAATGGCACTCGCCCTGGTGACAGCAGCGCGGAAGATGCACCCGTACTTTCAGGCCCACCCTATTATAGTTCGAACGTCATTCCCACTCAAGTACATCCTCCAGCGACCAGACATGTCCGGGAGAATGTCCAAATGGTTGGTAGAACTAGGGGATTTTGACATCGACTTCGAACCTCGGACGGCCATCAAAGGCCAAGTCCTGGCTGATTTTTTAGTAGAGTTCCATTCCGAACGACCTGATCAGGACGCACCTCCCCGAGAAGCCGCACTGGGCGAATGGATTGTCCGAACCGACGGGGGGGGAAAACGTCAGTGTCTGTGGAGCAGGGATACAAATAGTAACCCCTTCGGGGATTAGCATGCTCCAAGCCGTCCGATTTGGTTTCCATACTTCAAACAACGAAGCGGAATACGAGGCTGCTTTGGCAGGATTACGGTTAGCACAAGTGTGTGGAGCGAGGCAAGTACGCCTCATAAGCGATTCCCAACTTTTGATAACCCAAGCTTCGGGGAGTGCGGAAGCTCGGAAAGAACATCTGGTGCAGTACCTAGCAGCACTCAGGGTTCTAGCTGCTTCATTTGACAAAATCACGTATGAACATGTCCCGAGAAGCGAAAACATTGCCGCAGATTCCTTGGCAACAATTTCCTGCTCCAGTAACTACCCTTGGGTGACAGAACAAGAAAGTCTGTCTATTATCAAACGTCACGAGTTAGACAACCGACCTGAAATCACCTATCAGATCTCTTCGGTAGCAACCTCGGACTGGCGGCGTGACATTATAGCCTTCTTAGCTGAGGGTCGGCTACCTGGTGATAACGCTTCAGCTCGGAAAGTACGCAACAAGGCTCGGGGGTACGTCCTTTTAGGGGATGTGCTATACAAGAAATCCTTCAGCCTTCCCCTGCTCCGATGCTTAGGGGTCCATGAGTCACAAATAATTGTGTCCGAGCTGCATGATGGTGAGGGTGCAGCGCATTGCGGTTACAAAGCCCTAATTAGGAGGATTCTCCTCGCGGGATTCTATTGGCCGACGATAACAGCAGATGCACGACTCATAGTCAAAACCTGTGATACATGTCAACGGTTCGAAAACGCAATAAACGTCCCCGCGACTCCCTTAGAGTCCATATCCGAAGGATTACCCTTTGACCGGTGGGGAATCGACCTTGTCGGGCCGCTACCAATGGCGTCGGGAGGAAGACAGACGATCGTCGTGGCGGTGGACTATTTCTCCAAGACCAAAGATATCATCAAATTTATATGGTCTAACATATGTTGTCGGTTCGGGGTACCGCAGAGGTTAACTATGGATAATGGACCACAGTTCGATAGTGGAGAAATGAAAACGTTCTGCACCACCCATAAGATCCGACAATGCTTCTCCGCTCCTTTCCATCCTCAAGCAAACGGGCAAGTCGAAGTAACCAACCGGACCATTTTGGACGGTCTCAAAAAAAACCTTGAGGGAAAGGCCGGAAAATGGCCCGACTACCTACAAGAAGTACTATGGGCTTACCGGACCACACCCCGGACAGCTACCCAAGAGTCACCTTACGCTTTAGTATATAGTATGGTCGCGGTTACCCCTGCGGAATCCATTTTTCCATCTTTTAGGGTCAACACTTATGAGGAGGAAGCGAACGACGACAGCCGACGGCTCGAGCTCGACCTTATAGAAGAGAAGTGCAACCGCGCCCAATTGAACTCTTTGCATTATCAGACCCTGATGAGAAGTCGGTATGCTTCTAAAGTCCGCCGTCGGGAGTTTAAGGTCGGAGACAAGGTTTTGAGGCGCGTTTTCCTTCATACAAAAGATAAAAGCCTCGGTAAACTCGCCCCAAATTGGGAAGGACCCTACGAAATCGTTGAAAGAATCAAGAACGGGACATACCACCTGCAGAACAGGCTCGGGCACCTTTTGAGGCTACCATGGAATATTGAACACTTGAAATTGTATTTAGAATAGTGGCGAAATTGTATTTCACATTTTGTTTCGAATTGTATTGGTCGGGGATGCACTCTTTCCTACCTCGGTGGCGCGAGAAGGTTTTAATGAGGCATCGTAAACACCCGATCACCCGAGTACATTAATCCAAAATTTCTTTTGCCTTCCAAATATTGAAGTGTTACGACCTTGGTCAGCTGACGAGCTGGACAGCGTCCGTTCCTACTAATATCAATGGATCTACATATATAGTTTTCCCGACCGTTTGGGAAATGTTTCGATAATACATCGATCTACAGAACGTTAATGGGTTTTTCAGTTCCCACAACTGATCTACATATACGATCTTCCAGACCCTTTGGGAGAACTTTCGATGATACATCGATCTACAGAACCTTAATGGGTTTTTCAGTTCCCACAACTGATCTACATATATGATCTTCCAGATCCTTTGGGAGAACTTTCGATGATACATCGATCTACAGAACCTTAATAGGTTTTTCAGTTCTACAACTGATCCATATATATGCTTTCCCAGACCCTCAGGGAAATGTTTCAATATTGTATTGATCTATAGAACCTACTTAGGTTTTTCAGTTCTGAACTGATCCAAATTTCACTATTCCCGATCCTATCAGGACTTTTCAATATTACGTTTGAACTTAGGATTTTTCACAGAACTACTCTATTTTACACAGGTAACAATATGTGAGAGGATATAACCAGAAAAGTTAATATATTAATAGGGGACCCCGCGGCCCCCAAAACATAACTAAAGGTGTTCATCGGAAATATTGATAGGGGACCCCGCGGCCCCCAAAGAGTGTAACAAAAAACAACTAAACAAAAAAAAAAGAAACGAGCGCGACTTCTGGATCACTCGTCCTCCTCATCCTCTTCAGCATCATCAGATTCTTCTTCATCTCCACAATCGACTCCATCGGGCCGATCCTTCTCTAGCACATCCAACCACATTGCCTCGAGGTGAAGGTCTGGGAAGCGGTTGTGGAACGACAGCACATACGCGGCTTTGGCATCGACAGTTTCTTTCTCCGACCACTTCCTACACCGATTTGCGAAGGCGACGTTCGAAGATTTTAGCTTTTGGACCTCCAGAGCCAAGGCAGCAGCACGTTCTTCCGCGGCTTTCTTCGTCTCCTCCGCGGCCTTCCTCGCCCCCTCCGCGGCTGTCTTCGCCTCTTCCACAACACGTTCGGCTTCCACGATCCGACCCTCCGCCGACGCCAGAGCCGACTTGGCTTTTTCTACCTCCCCAGTCAGGCTAAAATTTTTTGCCTCCGCGGAGACTAGCTGCTGGCTTAGCTCGGTCGCCCGACGCTCTTTCAAGGCCGCCGGTATGAGCAAGTTGTACAAGGATAAAGCCAGACCATCCGATCCCCGCAGCGGGAACGTGTGCGGACTTCCAAGCATCGACAGCACCGGGTACTTTGTACCGCTCGACGATGCTGCAGCTGGGTCCGACGCTTGGGGGGGCTCGACATCATCTGGAATCTCCACAAGGTCCGCCATTGGAAGACCTTTCGCACCGCCGTCCTGATCAGACAGTTTCGGTCCTATGGTGCCATCCCCCGTGCCGTCAACAGGCCTACTCTCTGTCTTGGAGTGCTTGGATTTCTTTGCCTTAGTCCCCTCCGCATCGGCGTGACCTTTCCTCTTCGGCACTGGAACCTGGTCCTGGTTCGCCTCCGCCCCTTCATGCACGGGTGTCTCTTCCCGAATCAGTCCACCAGCCCCTGCAGCCCCGTTTTCATTCTCCCCGACCTCGTCATCTGACTTCGGGCGCTTGCTAGGCGCCTTGTTGCACTTTGGCAGATACAACTGTGACCCAGGGGCGCCGGTTTTCGCGATCACATCCTCCAAGCTCGGGGGCTGTCGCAACTGCTCGATGGTGAGCACTTCGGACGAGCAACGCCAGAGGTTACTCATGATTAAGTTTGTATCTTTAAAGGTCCGATGCATAGCCCGAACCCAGTGCGTCCGAGCATAGCCTTTCAGCACCTCGAACGTGGCCTTAGCGGTTTTCGAGTGATCCTTCTTCAACCCTTGCAACCACTCCTTCGACACTGCACACAGGGTCGGTATATAAAAAAAATAGGGAGAAGAGCGGTACCATCATGGACCCAGGTCCGAAGCAGCTGCCTCTTGTTCTCCGAGGTATAGGGAAGACCGTTCTCCCAACACCCGCTCAGAAACACAAACCGATGCTTCCAGCCTTTGTCCCCCTCCAAGAAGTCATTAACTATCTTCCACTTGTTCCCCAAGGAAGAGTAGAAGAATGGGGATTTCAGAGCCTTGGACAGACCTGACATAGCAATATATTCCTCCATATGCATAACCCGACCTGAAAGACGGGAAGCCATTATGCAAGACATTAAAGTATACCAGGCATTCGGCGTCAGCTGCGATGGGCAGATCTGGAGGGTGCGGAAGTAAAGCGCGATCTCGGGGTCTAAGGGGAAGTGCAGCCCCCAATTGAACAGCTCGGTAAACACCATGATTTCCCGAGATCGGACATGAACGGGGGTTTCCCCAGGAACCGGGAATCGAACGTGGACGCATTCGGGAATTCCCCAGCGGATCAGCAGATCCTTGTAATCAGACTCAGGGAAGTAGAGGTATTTCCCCTCATAAAGAGAAACGACATCCTTCGTCCGAAGCCAGCTGAAATAGGTAGTGGTGATTGCAGCCTCAACTTCTTCGGGCAGAGGATCGTCAGGAGGGTTGACTGCATTACCAACAGCAGCAACGCAGACTTCCGCGGGCGCGACGTCCACCTCTAACTCTCCCGCTTCGGGATTCGAAGCTTGGTCAGAGCTTCAGGCAGTAGCAACATTCGGATCCGATGATCGTACCCGAGAGGTGGAGGGTTCAGCTGCATTTCCTGAATGAGCCCGATGAGCTGCATCCAATTCCTCTGGCGTCAACCGACGCTTAGGCAAACCTAGAAAAGTTACGGCAGTGTTAGTACTGGTCCGATACCCTCGAATTGAGGGAGTAAGCTGAACCATTTCAAGATAGTTACCTCTTGCGGGAGATCTAGGGGGACTACTTTCTCCCATGGTCAAGAACTTGGGTTTGCGAGCGCGTCGGGGCAGGGACAGAGATGGAGAAACGTACGAGTTGACTGGAGATAGGGTCGGATTCTCCGACCAAACTACCGGGGAATGAGATGAGCTACTACTGGAAGAAAGGACAACAGTTTCCGGAGATAGGCTAACCTCGGGAGACAGTAAGATAGGAGGATCGGGTAGAAGGAAGGATTCAGCAGGGATCGGGGTGGCTAAAACAGGGTCGTGAGGACGCGGGATGGGAGTAAAAGGTTTGGAGTTAGATCCCCAGATCAAGCCGGCGCGTCGGTATTCTTCGGCTCGGTCTCCGATGCTAGACCACTCTTGAAAACTCCACTCAGGCTTTTTCTTTTTCTTGGCTGGTGTTTGCTTCGGGTATCTGGGTTTCATAAAATAAACATTCCAGGTCTAAGAATGGTCTGATAAGCTCTCTCTCTCTCTCTGGAAACGATCTGACAGCACTTTCTCTCTCTAGAATGCCTCTGAGAGGAATCAAGGATTGTGGAGTATTTATAAGCGAGTTTGAATGATCGGGGAATACCAATCGACAAAAGCACAGCGGGAAGACGAAGAGTCTCCCTAAGAGCATAGTCTGGCAAAGACGCATCCCGTAAGCTGGTGACACGTGTTGACCACCTTCTGGCGAAGGCTTACCTAAGCTACCCCCTTCGAACCAACTGGTGATATGGGCCTTCGCAACCATGTCCACTAAGAAAAGTCGGCCCATCGCAGAGAGGCCCGAGTTAAAAGCTCAAAAGAACGCGGGAACCGATCCGACTCGGAACTACGAACATTGGGAGAGAGAAATCCAACAGAACCCAAGTATTGCCCGAGGGCCAGATCGGGATAAACAGCGTCGGGGAACGACCGACGCGAGAGGAAAAAGAATAATTCATCCAAAGATAGGCCATTAGCCTGAAGCACAGGAGACTGCGGACGACAGGTGTAGGTTCGGCAGTGAGTCTCTGCTCCTGATACTCCCGAAGACGGGGGGGCTACTGATGAGGGTGGAATTTACCAATTTAAATAATGAGGACTTAATTGTAATAAAAGGTACTTGGTGTAGTTATTAAAGTATTTAGGGTCTCCCGGGGACCAATGTGTAAACATAGTATTAACTAAGGGGCCTCATCAAGTGTGTAAATAGCCCACTAAGGACTCAAGCAGGTCCACCTTATTTTAGTATAAAAGGTGACCCACTTTCTTGGTAGGGGGGACATTGAATATTATTCTATTACATTCTCTTTCTCTCTCTACTCTTTCTCTCTCTAGTCACATCAAGCACAAGATCCGAAATATTCTTCCAAACAATTATTGACTCATCAAAAGTTATTCATTCATTGTTACTCGCACAAGGACTAGGAGACTACTGGTAAGGATGTAAATAATCTAGTCCATCAATGTTGGCCAATCAACCGTTTAAGTACCCAAAGTCTAGAAGACTTAGTCAAAAATTTGATATCTAGGTAGTTATAATAAGATAATTTCAAATCTTCTCAATATATACAAGATGTCTTCTGAAACCACAACATCTATAAATGAGACCTAATGGCCATCATTTAAATATTCATTCATTTTTTTAATATCTTAAGAATCAATAAGTATCCACGTTTTCTCTATTCTCTAAATTTTTAGAAATAATCTTTGGCTTTTCAAATATAACCAAGTCACTCCGAATTTTTTACATTAATATTAATGGCCATCATTTCTAAATTTTAATAAAAATAATTTTAAATTATATTAAATAATATTTCAATAAATTATTTCTAATAATTGATGACTAAAATATAATATTTTGGGTTTGATATATATATATAGATATATTATAATATACTTTATTACTTGACAAAACTGTGCATTTATAAAATATCATATAAGATATCCTCATATATGACCTATATATTTAACTCTATATGCGTTACAAAGAAAATAATTGAACCCGGATGGGTTACCAGTCACTTGTAGCACACCCATCTTATATCTCACGATTGTCTCTAAACACTAATATTTTTTTGTTATACTGGTTTATTTATTTTATTTGTAAGGACTTTTGAAATTATATATTTTAATAGATTATAGTAAAAATGGATAAATAATTCACGTGATGCAATCTTATGTCAAACATTTTTCAAATGAATTACACATTAACTTATGTATCTTTATAATAATATCATTCACCAAATTTATACACTATTTCGTACCACACATAAAATATATTCAAAGTTTTGTACATCAATGTTGATGCTTTTTCTCCATATTTAAGGCAGTTCACACCATTGATCGCAAATCAAATTATCGTATGTCCTTTATGGTATTGACCATTTAAATAGTCTATGAAATGACGAACCTTACATGTTTAGGTTTTACTATGTACGTTATAAACTCAACAAATTTTGAGAACTATAATACATAATCTTCAAATTTTATTTTTTTATGACGAGCATAAAAAATGTTGTCTCTATGATCCTTTTAATAAGATCTAGAAAATATTTCTCCATAATATTGTCTTTAAAACCTTATAAATTTACACTCATCTTTATCAAATTTGATTCTTTATTTTTCTAAGCTATACCAATTTTAGTCTTTATTAAAATTGGAATGCTTCAAGTGCAACTTTTAAAGTATTCTCATAATCTAATAAGTTTTGTTCCATACTCATGATCCATAAATCTATAACCGATGAGTCATCTTAGATAAAATAGTCGATTTTAACTTAATGAATTATAGTTCATATGATAGTATATATGTTGTTACACACTAATGTCGTCTTACCCATTACATTAAAAGAGATGAAACCCTTTACCATCTCTTCCAGTAGCTGTCCAATCACAATCATGACTAGAATTTTAACTTGCACAAGTGTTTTTTATTATCATTTATCATCACCTTAACTACCCCAAACATAATAATCGGATACCATGATAAGTAATTAACACAAATTTAACATGACACATATTATATAAACTCATGCATACAAAATCATTGTTTATAATATCCAAATATATTTTCATATATATATATATATATTAATTTCCTAATTAATACTCCAAATTTGGGATTAATATATATTTAAACATAAGCTATGATATTATCTATCATACTAAAATATAGAAAACGTAACTAATCGAGTCATATTGGTAGATTAAAATATCACAAATGCCCCATACAATTTACTAGTATAATAAATATCAATTTATTAAATATTTATTAAACATTAATAAATTATATATAATAAGTCCATAATTAATTTGAACAAAATAATTTTTTTAAATCTTATGAGGTGAATAGTTAAAACTCAATTAGTTATTCAAATATTTCTTTATTATAGATGTCATCCAAAAAAAATATAAGTCTCATATATTGATTAAATAGATTCACACACACGCACAATCAAAAAATATATATACAAAATAGTTATAAAAATATTGTTTTTACTATTCGTAGTTGTATTTTCATTTTTTTTCCCAATATTTACTAAAAGTTGGATCTTCTTTAAAAATACCATAACGGACCAAAAAGTATATGTGGGTAAACGGTTTTTGTCAATGGCTAACGAAATCTGTGTTGAAATTTGTAAAACGTTTGACGAAAAAGACTAAACTAAGGATCTCATTTAATATGGTTTATAAAACTCATTAAACCTTAAACAATCTAAGTATATTATTTTATATTCATGTGTTAGAGTTTAATTTGTGGAAGAACATGAGTCTTCCAAGAAAATTCAAGATCGATATAGATATAAGGTAGAGATTTTATTCTTTTAGATGAGAATCGAAATTATGATTAGTAACTTTTATATTTAAGTTTGTTAATAACGTGGATAATGTTGTTAAAAACCGCAATTATGAATAATAATTTTAGTTTTTTTTAGTACCACTACAAATAGTAATTTCGACCATTTTTATAAGCAAACATGTACATATAATGATACGAAGTGATGCATATTTGTTTTTGTAAGACTTAATACTTAGTTTTTTATTCATGTCATTGTCTCAAAATCTATGTCTATACTCTTACCAATAAATTATACATCAATATATCCAATTATTTCCATCATTTTATGATCTATTAGTAATCTTAGATAGTTGTTTTACTATCCACATATATATTGTATTTTCTGACCTCATCATCCATCATGTTTCATTCTTACACAATATCTCATCATATTAAAGCATTATCTTCGATGATATGCATATAATATAATGAAACACAATCATAAAAGTCTTGCGTAAAATCATCAATAATATGATTCATATAAGACAAAAACTTTACTAAGACATAAAATTGATTATTTACTTGGTAAGAAATTACAACAAATAAACTCTAAATAAACCAACTAGATAAACTGACTAGGTTTCTTAGTATATTGTTTAGCTGGTTTAGCTTAGTTGTGTTTGTATTGTATCGGTACCTCCTCTCACTCTGTTACTTAATATCGAGCTAATAGAACGTTTACCATTATTTCCTTATCTTCTTTCCAAGCTTCTACTTCAAGATGACTTCTTACTTTTCCATTTTATTATTATTACTTTAAGTATTTTTGCTACATTCTCTTGGAAATCGACCCCTTTACTTTATAAATACTTCATAATTTCATTGTTTCTTCCTCACTTTCATCCAAAGCACCTCTCACTAAATTTTTTTCTCTCTCTTGAAGCTATATTTCCTCTATGGGAATTTAGGTTTTCTTTCTTATGGAGTTAATTTTTTATTTATGGGGATTCAAGCTTTATTTGTGGTAGAATTGCTAGTTCTGTTCTTGGTATACTTTCAGTAATGGATTTTATCTTTTGATCTTTGATTTTTTTTGTTAATAACAGAAATGGGGGATGAAGGAAGGCCCTATTCATACTCAGAAGATGATAATTGTAGCTTTAATTCTCTTAAGGCCCTTCTGGATACAAGCCAGATTCTTCCAATGATTTTTATAGTTATATCCCCATGGGTGAGGGCATCCCTTTGTGTGCTGATAAATGGCTTCAGGGTTGGGGCCCTATTGACATTCCCACTTCCATATTTAACACTGCTTAAGAGACTAAGATGTGTTAGGGAGAATATTATTCCTGACAATATAGTTATTTGATACCCGAGTCATGACGAAAATCCACAAGATGCTTATCACCATGAGATCGTCTTCTTTAGTACACCTTTTGTTATGATCTCTGACTCCTGTTGGACCCATTCACGCTAGATTACTTGTTTTGGCCCTGATAGTTCCAAAAATCTTTGGAGGAGGTTTTATAGTAAAATAATGCTTAGAAGAATTAATTCGTGATTCAGATTACCTTGTTAATATTTTAGAGAGAGAAAGTAAAGAGTAATAATTGTGTAATCATTAATTAATCAACTTTTCCCAAAAAAGGGTGGTGCTTTTATAGTACAAATAGTATGTCCCACATATCTAACAATTTACTTATTGTGGTCTTATCTTTAAGTCTATTGTTTGTTATAAATTATTCCTTCTATATTCATAATTATCGATTTCCCCTAAGAGACTTTCTTTATTGGCAAAACACCCCTAACTTTCTAAGATCTTTATTCTTCCCTTATCAGTAGCCCGCCAGTCCTTGTGAGAATGTTTAAACAATAACTCTTATATGATTACTCTTATCTTCATCAGACTTTGCTCGTTGTTTCTCATCGGATTTTGGCTGACTGTCATGGCTAGAGAACAAATTTTTAACCTTAGAAGTCTTTTATTTTAGAAATGATTATATGTTGCTTGAATTTTAGGATGACTAAGTTTCCCTCAAATTGTAGAACGACTGGACCCCATCGAAATTTAGTCCATTTTTTCGATATCCATACCAAACGTTTACACACTTATGACGTCATGCATTTTCTGACACCACCAATTAAAACACGTTTCCCCTGCCAAATGTAGATTGAATACCCTTCACGTGCTATTTGTTTTGACACAATCTAGCCTAGGGGAAGCGTGACACGTTCCTAGGAAATTATTACCTCTATTTTGGACAATTTTCCCATGGGCAAACAAACCATCACTACCTCGGGCTTCAACATTCTTCAAAGGCTACTCTTTTCTTATAAATATTCTTGGTTCACCATATATCTTCTCAACACCTTTTAGAGAGAGAAAGCTCTAGAGAAATAATTCTAAAGAGAGAAAATAGTTTATGGCAAAGAATTTTCGCATACCAGAGTGGTTAACCATTAGCCAGAAATTCGAAGAGAGAAGAGTAGTTGGCTTACACGTTGAACTAGAAGCCCAGCCCCCATTTATTTCTTATTACAGTGTTTGGCCTCCCATGAAAAATTCGACAGCCATTATTTCTTTCAGATATCTGCTCTCAGCCCCCCAATCATTATTGCTTAACTATTTACAAGAGTGACTCTAAAAACATGGGAAAAGATAAACATTCAAGAGGATTCTCTTCAAAGAGAAAAATAAATCATAAGGATAACAATCATAGCACTCTAAACGCTCTAAATGATCCCCATTGAATATTTCTTCTACACCATCTGCTACTCCACAAGGAACTCCAAGGCTAACGCAGGAAATACCCCCGCAGAAGATGACAAGAATTGATGTTGCTCGGATGACGAAGCAATCACTTGAATCAATTCCAAAAATAAAATCTAATGTTTCTCTTGTTCATCCTTATGTTGACGGGAAAGAAAAAACAAGTTTCGATATAAATCTAGTCCAACTTACCGAAGAGAATGCAACTGCTACCACTTCTCAAGCTATTGAAGAGAAAATTACTATTGTAGGCCTTCCTGAAAAAAACAACTGACGTTGTTACTTCTCTAATTGAGGAGAATAATTATTCTTCAAAGAAAAAGGCTAAATCAAAAGAAGATGTTTCGCTGCCCCGGAGATCAATGCTTTAGTAGGGAATAACCTCAAACCGGTTGATTATAAGAATTTGTTGGCTTTGCATAAAATTAAAATTAAAATACTATGACTTATCTGAAGAGAAAATACTAGGAGTTCGATGGGGAATTCCTCCTTCAATTTCCATCTGATTCCCCATAACTAGAGATAAACCACTATCAGTCAAAGATAATGAGCTGATTGTGTACAGCGAGGTAATGAATTGAGGGTTACGTTATCAGTTGGTATCATTTTTTGTGGAATATTTTATCCAAGATCAATCTTTGTCCCACTCAAGCCGGACCTAACATGTGGTTCACTCTTATGGCTTGTATCATTGCCTCCAGAATTTTGGGGGTTAGTTTTTAATTAGAAGAATTGATAGGAAACTTTGGCATGGCGAAGAACCCTAACTTCTCATTATATTCTCTTACATTCGGACGTGATCAGAAGGTAGTTAAAAATTTACTTGAAGGAGATAAAAAATGGAAACAGCACTTTTTTATCTCAAGGCTCTGGGAAACAGAATCCGAAGCAACTATTGACAACCCTCACAAGATTTCACTTGTCTGGAAAAACAAAGGTATGACTTCCCTTGTACTGTGCTTCAAAATTTTACTTTCTCTTCTTTTTATAGTTGTTCTTATATTTTATTTTCCTATAAATAGTTTTGGGCCGCATATCCAAGCCATATTCTGAATTCGTCCCTCATGTAAAGGACATATGTTCTGAATTGAGCCTGTGGGCCAAAACTGCATGGCTCGAAAAAATTCGGCTTTGTTTCACCCCACAAAATCATGCCAAAAGCTGACTATGGAAGTTAAATCCTTCAAAAAGGTTGTCATCAGAAGAAATCATGGTCCCTTCTTCGAAACAAGACATGATAAATCGACTAGAAGCGAAAGATGTGGTGGTTTTGATTCCAACAAGAGAGAGCTAAAAGTCACTTGGATGAAGAATCTGATATCCTCTCGGAAAAGGAAGAAGCTTCTGATGTCTTGACTCAAAGGGAAACATATACAGTTAAAGGTTCGAAGGCAGGGAATCGTGATAAATCCAAAAATTCTTCTACCCCATCGAAAAAGAAACTTCCTATTCAAACTTCTCCCAAGAAAAAGTGCCAAAGAAAACTGAAAAGTAACTCTGAAGACGTTCCAGAAGTTTATGGTGATATTGGTTCCTCAGAAAACAAAAAGAATGATCAAAACAAAGCTTCCCTGGAAAGGGTGATCATTGATTCTGACCCCGTTCAACTTCCACTGGCTGACATAACTTCTAAAGAACCTCAAGATAATATCCAACCGGCTAACTACACATTGTTGAATACTTGTCAAAACTGTTTTCCATCCAGCTCATTTGAAATTCCTCTAGAAGATGAGTTCTCTCTTCGTCTTTGGAAACTTCTCCATTCCTTTGTCTCCATTGGAAAGCAGATGAAATATCTTAAGGATCATAAGAGTTATTGCAAATCCAAATTTCAAAGGCCAAATCAGAAATTGAAGAGCTTAGACAATAACATTCAACTCTTGAAAAACAAGCTGATGCAATTTTCGAAAAACTTTTTACATAAAACATTACATCATGCTCCTCAAAAATGGTTGCTAGGAAGAAAAGGATCTTTACGAAAAGTAAAATTACACTAAAGATAATTATTTATCCACAAAAAGTCGTAAAAGAGAAACAACTCATCTTAGCTAATTTTAACAAAGAAAAATTTGACGTTGTTGAAGTTGACGCTGCTAAGTGTGTTAATAAATTAGATTCGAGGGATGTAATTGTTAGGTGTGCATTAATTCAAAAAAATTCATGAACGCTACCATGATCTTAACGTGGGAAGATTCTGGGGACATGTCCTTGCCAAATTTCGTCCTCCTATAATATCGTTGAGTGAAAGTGAAAGTGAAAGTGAAGAATCAGAAACTGATGATAGTGACTCTTATAATTCTTCATAGTAAAAAAGTCATAGAAGTCCTCAAATTTCGAGGCATATTTTATAAAAATTCTTCTTTAAATTCCGAGGCATTTTTTGTAAAAGTCCTTTTAAACTTTGAGGAATATTTTGTAAAAGTCCTCTTAAACTTCAGGTAGTTTATACTAGTTTTCATAATTTATAGAGTGCTATCTTTTGATTATGTTTTCATAATGCTTCGAATAATTAAGATCAACGTTTGTTGAAAAATCCTTGTAAGTTCAAAATTTAATAGTTGTAGACAAACTTTTGTTGGAAGAACCTCTAGGTCTAAAATTTAATAGTTGTAGACCAAGTTTCGTTAGAAGACCCTCTAGGTTCAAAGTTTAATAGTTGTAGACCAACTTTCGTTACAAGACCCTCTAGGTCCAACATTTGAATTTTTCGGCTAATAAGCCACCTCGTTAAAACCTTAATGTGCCTATCACGGTAGGAAAGAGTGTGCCACCGATATTTTACAAAAAATAACATGTATTTTTTACATTCATTCTAAATACAACTTAACATGCTCTATAATCTAAGGATGCTTGAGCTTTCTTCCTTCTCTATCCTTTATTTGATACGTTCCCGACTTCATTTTCTCTGTTATCTCATATGGGCCTTCCTAATTAGGACCTAATTTTCTGAGGTGATTTTCCTTGGTGTGAAGAAAAATCTTCCTTAAAAATTTATCGCCCACTTTAAATTCCACTCGCCTTACTTTAGAGGCATATCTGCTTCTCATCACCGTTTGATAATGTAACGAGTTAATTTGTGTTTGCCTTCTTTTTTCTTAAACCAAATCCAACTCCATTGTTTTGATTATACTAGTTGGCTCCTCAGAATATGTCATGACACGATAGGATGGAAAAATTGCTTCAGACTGAACCCCAAAATGGCAACAAATATTCAAAGTGATAAATCTGATTACATCTTTGGCTTTTTTTCCCTACTAATAGCTCCGTCTCCACCCATTTAGAGAAGTAATATACCGCTACGATTATTGTCTGTCGCCCAACGAAAGCTATTAGAAGAGGACCCACAAGATCAATACCTCATCGGTCAAACGAAAATGACTCTGATATACTTTCGAGGGGAACTCCTAGCTTGTTAAATATATTAGAAAATCTTTGACAAACATCATATTTTTTAACCAAATCTCTTACATCGAAAGAAATCACAGGCTAGTAGAATCCTGCCAAAAACACTCTTTATACCCACAATATGCAGACCCTTCTCCGTCATGCGGCTCTGATAATATCATCTGCGATTCAATTTTGCTCAAACACCGGAGGAAATGTCTACGAAAGATTTCTTGTACAAAACGCCTCCAAGGATCATATACTCATAAGATTTGAAAAGTATTTTTTTAGATAATAATTTATCAATTGGTAACTCATCATTCTTTAAAAACCTTAATGATGTCTTGCCTCCAATCTTCATTTTCACAAATGGATACTTGAATGTCTTAATTAATAATCCCAACTATTTCCTCCGAATTTTTAATAATTGATGGAATTTCCAGCGTAATGATCCATGGATATTTCTCAGAATACAAAACAGAGGCCAAAGAATCTGCCACAGAGTTTTCTTCCCTTCAAACATGCTCATAACTGATTTTTTCGAAGCCTAAAGATAAGTCTTTTAACACTTTCAAATACTTAACTAATGATCCTTTCTAGCCTCAGAATGTCCAGATGCATGATTAACAAGGAGCTGTGAATCACTGACTAGCTTAACTTTTTTAGCCCCCCAGATTTGTGCAAGCTTTAATCCTGCTAGAGTTGCCTCATATTCCGCTTCATTATTTGTTGTATTGAACCCAAAGGGGATGACCTAATACATTGTTATTACTTTTGGAGAAACCGAATGTATCCTAACCCCACTTCCTGATGTACTCGAACCCCCATTTGTTCGGGTTATCCACTCAGCCTCAAAATTGTCTTCATCAATATCCATATCCGACCGCTTAAAGTGCAACTCCACTAAGAAATCTGCTATGGCTTGAGATTTGATCGCATTTTCGTGTTTAAACTCAATATCAAAATCTCCTAATTCAACTGATCACTTGGTCATTCTTCCCGAGATATCAGGTCTTTGAAGCATATTTTTAATGGAAAAGATATTTGTACCATGATAGAGTGAGCTTGAAAATATGGCCTCATTTTTCGAGTAGCAATTACTAATGCAAGAGCCAATTTATCTAATTTCAAATATATTTTTTCTGCATCCAATAAACTTTTTTTGATGTAGTATACTGGTTTTGGAACGTTATCCTCTTCTCGGAGTAGCACAACATTTACAGCATAATCTGAGACTGCTATGTAAACAAACAATATTTCCCTTGGAAAAGGCTTTGTAAGGATTTCTGGTGACGAAATGTATTCTTTAATCCGTTGGAAAGCCTCAGAACATCATTTTTTCCAATTGAAACAATTTGCATGCCTTAATACCTCGAAAAAAGGAGCCCATTTTTCCGAAGAGGGAGATATAAATCTATTCAGTATTACCAACCTTTCTGTTAATATTTGAACTTCTTTATTATTTGGGGGGGGGGGGGGGGTCACGGACGTTAAAGCTTTTAATCTGCACTGGGTCGGCTTCGATCCCTTTCTCACTTACTATATATCCAAGGAACTTTTCTGATCGAACCCCAAATGTGCACTTTTCTGGGTTAAATTTCAAGTTTACCCTTTTCTATTTAATAAAAAATTCCTATAGATCATCAAAATAATCCTCATCCTTAGAACTTTTAACCAGCATATCGTCAATATATACTTCAACATTTCGCCCAACTTGTGATTCAAAGGTTTTGTTCACTAGTTGTTGATAAGTTGCTCCTGGGTTTTTCAACCCAAACAACATTACTTTATAACAATATAAACCCCTTCCAGTGATAAACAAAGTGTTTTCTTCACATCTTCCTCTGACTATACCCTGCATAAGCATCCATAAAAGAAAGCAACCGGTTTCCTGATGTTGAGTCTACCAGTTGATCAATCTACGGGATAGGAAAATGATCTTTTGGACAACCTCTATTTAAGTCTGTGAAATCTACACACATTTGCCATTTTTTCGTTCTTCTTTTTGACCAATACAGGTTTTGTTGCCCACAAAGGATATTTTGATTCTTGAATCCCCTACTTTGGTCACTCGCTCTACCTTTGCCACTATTGCCTCAGATTTTTCGTTGGAGAAAGGTCTCTTTTTCTGAATTATTGGTCTTACATTATTTTTTATCAACAACTTATGTCATCTAGGTTGAATCCGAGGAAGTCCCCACTAGATGTTATGCTTTCTCTGATTCATTCCTCCGAATTTTCTTTGAAGATAAAACGATTCGGTAAAATTCTCTAACCATTTTTGGCTGCTTCTAATTGTCCCAATATTGTTCTCCACAACATACTTTAGACACTGATGAACTGTGGAGATAACATCATGCATCTTTGATAACAAGAACCTCCCAAAAATAGCGTTGTAAGATGTAGGAGCATCTACTACGATAAACAAAATTTCAAATTCTTTTCTAAAAGGTCCCCGACCTAGTTCAACCATACTTTCAAATTCTCCGACCACATCAACAGTCACCCCCGAAATCTAACAATAGTTTGATTATACCTTTGGATAACAGGAGGATCAACAATTTTTTTATGAGTTCTCGTGAATAAGATATTGTCAGAAATTCATGTGACAATTAGAAGTCTCTACACATGATCACCGACTATCCCTATTACAATTAATACTACATTTTCATGTGGGACTGCTACATTTCTCATATTATCATCTTCAAAACAAATTATTGCAGAGGGAGCTCGATGCAGATGTGTCGAGGCACCCACTTCTAATTGAGGAGTCAAGCTAACTATATGCCTTTTCCGGGAACTATTCGAATTTTCTACAATAGTATCACCCCCAATAATTGCCAAAGATTCAAAATATGCACATAAATCACTAAGCTTTTTTCTTGCGATGATTTCTTCCACCATGCTAATATCGTTATCCCTTATTTTGGATCTAAGTACTATGTCATAATATCAAATGAATCAATCTCCCCGGATATAACCATCGCAGTTTCTTCTTCTTTTGATTTTTCTTTGATCCTCAAATTTTTGTGGGAGTGCTTCTTTATAAAATCTGTTAATTTTCCATTCTTAATTAACGCTTATATTTCTTTCTTTAATGCAATACACTATTTTGTGGCATGCCCAACATCTTCGTGATACTTGCAAAATCACTTGTTTCTATATACCATCGGAGTTTGAATAGGGAAAGGCTTACGAATCAATCTCCCCGGATATAACCATCGCAGTTTCTTCTTCTTTTGATTTTTCTTTGATCGTCAAATTTTTGTGGGAGTGCTTCTTTATAAAATCTGTTAATTTTCCATTCTTAATTAACGCTTATATTTCTTTCTTTAATGCAATACACTATTTTGTGGCATGCCCAACATCTTCGTGATACTTGCAAAATCACTTGTTTCTATATACCATCGGAGTTTGAATAGGGAAAGGCTTACGAAATTTCACATGACCACGAGTTTTATCAAATATAGTAGCCACACAATTAGTCAGATCTGCAAAATATTATGGGTGAATCCACTTGTTGAATATTAGCCTAGAAAATTGTTGTGTACCTATACGTTTGCTGATTTACTTTGGGCGTCGGAGAATACCGGTTTGTTGTTTTAGGTATTACATTTATTTGAGGAGGTTGAGTAGTAGCAAGAGATCTTTGAAACTGATTATATTCCAGTTGATCAATATATCCTATTTTTGAAGCCTGAGTTTCTTCTACCAACATTATTTCTTCAACTTGATCAAGAAGTGCCCCAAATGTCATTGCTTGACTTTCTGCCACAGTATCTTTCAATATTCTGGGGAGAATCCCTATACGATACGCTGCTAAATCCATAGAATCTTTAAAATATTCCATATCTGTTTTTTCTTTAACAAAACGATTGGTATAATTTTTCAGACGTTCCCCAACCTTTTGTGTGCAGTATATTATGGTATCTCCATTAGCTCAAATTTTTTTACTCCCCATGAAATGCTGCCGGAAGACATTCCAGAACATGTCGAAGTTTAAAAAAAAAACCTTGTGGAAGTTGATTATACCACTTTGAAGGAACACCCTTAAAAGTTTGAGAGAATGCCCTGAACAGCAACTTGTCATCATCATCAAAATTAATCATAAATTTTTTGAATTGCTCAATATAATTGTCAGGATCTTGTGTCCCATCAATTTTTTTTATGAGCGTTAATTACTCTTCTCCCTCTAGGGGCGGTGTCCTGACCTTCTACATCCATAGTATACATCAAATCAAGGGCTTTTACCCTCATGCTTATGTGCCTTTTACTTATCCCTTAATGTTAATCTCTTTATCTTTTGCAGTTAAGCATGCCAAAGTTCTTCGTGAAAATTATTTCTATGCACACTTAAATCTTCACTTGCTCACTCTTCTTGACGGTCACAACTTTGAAATCATACATTCTCGCCATCACTTAATATATATTTTCCAACCCGATAAATTTCTTACATCCAGTGTTTGGATTTTTCTACTTCCCATGTCGCGTCTTCAAGCCAAACTCATGCGCAAACTTAAAGAATATTCCCAAAGTATCGACATAGACCGAATGATCGTGTCTGCCAATCCTAACCCTGTGGTTTCACCATCTTGCAAGTCTTCTAACTCCAAGTGTACCCATCAAGGGAACTTATCTCATATATCAGAGCATCACCATGGTCTTAGCTTTAATGGACTTCCACCTCTTGACCAAGCTCTAATACAAGCTTCTTGGTCTTATCTGCACCTTCTCAAAATATCATCATCAGCCCTCTGAACAATGCTCGTTCTCAAACTATGGAGAAATGCAAGCTATACCGAGGCGAGGAGGTGGAGAAGGAAAGTGCTATATTGAAAAGTCATACAATCCCAGATAATTTTGGGAAGTTAAATGAGAGGGTGTCGTTGATGGTTTTGAGTTTGTGTGTCTTAAGAATACCGTTACCCTTACGGAGAAGTCCAAGAAGTTATACAACACTAGGGTCAAGAAGCTCAAAAACTAGCTAATCAACAAGAAGGTTGACCACATTGCTGGTGTGGATCGGTTAAACCAACTCAAAGGGCTCATGGAGATGCATGTTGATGAGGCTGAAGAAGTGATGTATTCGTGATATTCGACTCACTAAAAGCACCAAGAGAAGGTAATGCTTCCTTACGTGTATGCGTGACGAGGCTAGTGTGGTCATGGCCATATGGCCACGACCAGTCTGGTTGTTCATGTATACACGACCATACACGTTTGGTCATGTCATGGGGCTAAGTGTTCTGGGAACTTAGCCTCTTAGTCAAGTCTCTTCTGGTTGTGCGACGTCGCACGACCAAGTTTCTTGGTCTTTTGTTTGACTGGTTTACTTTAGATCCATTTGTGTCGTATCAATACAGATAAAAGGGGATGAAAATATTTCAGGAACGTGAAGATAAGTATGAATCCAATGTCTAACTATGACATAGGGGAGATGAGTAAATTAGAGCTCAAGATGGAAAAAGAGAAAGACCCGATAATCCAACAAATTATGAATGCGGGGATAAAAACTAGTCGCCCGAGCAATATCAAGATACGTTCCTCCCCCACAAGTTTTATGCTTGCACCAAGCTATACTCTTTTCTTGATATATGTAACAACTAATTATCTGAGTTAATATGTTCCACTAAGTGTGTCGCAAAACACAAAAAAAAAGTCATATTTAGATATTCACACAATCATGCCTAAGACAACACCAATATGAGACACTTGCATGGACGTGTGGCGTTCCATGATATCAACAAAGGTTCTAACATTCTTATTCATTCATTTATGGTTTAGATGATTATTATAAGTACAAAAAACCTCAAGTAGATCAATAGTCCACACTAACCCTCCAAATATTATTTCGATTCATGCCATCGTTCTGTAATAACCACAAGATGGACAAATATGATGGATTAATATCTTAAGCACCACATCCAGCAATTCAACAATAAAATATTGCAATTTCAAATTGACGATGAGATAAAGTGTCGATCCATTGAAATGACCTTACAGGAAACTACAATGCAATGATTTAATAGTATCTCAAGAGGTTGCATAAAAAGTTATAAAATGCTTAAAATTTATTTAAGAATTATTTCCTGGGTTCAAAATAAATAAAATAAGATAAGGATTCTATTTTTCAGTGAAAATAAAGAGATAATAAGAGGCTAAGTGATTACGTAAAAATATTTGTTGATACAAAATCACAGTTACAAAACTGCCACGATATGGTGGTTGTAACAACATTTAGATAATTAGTTAAAGAAGGAAGCCTACATGATGAAATTATTAAAAAAACAGTAAATTTTAAAGATCATCTGGCCTAGGTGGAACTATTCATCAAGTGGGATGAGTTGAGGAAAGCAAAAAAAAATCCAATCGGAGATGCTTCAACAAGCAAGATAGATGTTGTGGCGCAGATAAGCAAAACAAATTAAAAGCCAATGAACAATGATACCTCAGCCTCAGCCAAATCAAGTCCAAATAAACCACATAAACGAAAATAAAAAAATTACCTACAACATTAGAAGCAACAGAAGAGCAGATAGGCCATCGAGGGGACCATTTACAAAAGTGATAGGGTCACCTACGATTAAATATTAAAACAAAGGATTCGATCAAGTGCATTCGACCTGGAAAGTTGTTTGGACCAAAGGAGAACATCGATAAAAATGAGTATTGTAAGTTTCTCTTTAACATATGTTACTTTATTAAATATTTTTGGTTTTTGAAAGATTAAACCTAATTCTTGATTGATGAAAGAAAATTGAATGAATTCATAAAAAAATAAAGAAGGAAGTAGGGCATGTTTCAGGTGATGCCGTAAAACAAGCCTCAACCGAAGATAAACGAGTATTAAATACAAATGACAACATGGTGGCGACCCAGAAGATGAAGAGAACTATATGAGCTCGAATCAGAATAAACAAATAATTAGAGGGATTACCAGAGAAGACACATACTCTAGAATTACAAAAAGATTAAAGAAAAGGTGTGTCGATGAAATTGAAATAATATGTCAAAGTTAAACAACTCTACACTTGTATATAAACCCGTACCCATACATATCCTTCATAAGTGATTATTTAAGGGGAGTAGCATCTCCCCATTATGATGTAACACTAAAAACAGGTAGAGTTTTCCGATATAGAGATCAAGAGGGCAATGATTGATACCGATAACTTGGAAAATACGATATATCAAGGAATATATGAAATAATGATAGGGAATCAGTGTTGATCTAAAGTTAAGAATTCCTAGAGAAGACCCTCAGATGTTGCATGCAGGGGGGGAGGGGAACAAAAGATATTATCATGGAACAATGTAAAGTCATAAAGATCAGCTTAAACATACCCACTGATATTAGGTAAAAAATATTAATTCTTTTAAAAAAGTAATCTAGATATTTCTCCATTGAGTATATAGGATGTAACAGAAGTATCAGTCGAAGTCATTTGTCACAAGTTAAATATCAATAATAATTTTTTACCAATAAAAAAAGATGATATTCTCAACAAACAATTGAAACGATCATCAAGATAGACAGACTCGCAAATATAAAATGTATACGGGATTCTCATTATCCAATGTGGACAACAAATATTGTCTTGGTAAAAAATAAAAGGGGAACTGGATAATATGTGACAGGCTTTACATATTAAATAAGGCATGTCAGGAGTATATTTCCAAAGAAATATATTTCAAAAGCCTGATATATCGGGAAGATTGACGAAATGATCTAGAGCTAAAGGATTATGATATAAATTTTTAACCTACGATATAAAGGCCTAAGCATTATCTAATTTCTTAACGGAGTTCAAATCCGAGTTATAAATCATAATACATGATGAGTCAGAAAAATTCTGAGAGTCATAACCGATGAATGAAGTAATAATCTAGGTTCGGGAGCATGAATCCCACGTTTGTTCACAAATGTATATATCTTAAACCAATCCATCTGGTTTAGTTAGCAAACGCTTTTAGAGGAAAAAAAAGTACAAATTTTAAGATATTCTTAATTAGTGGTTAGCTAAATAACATGAAAAACCAAGAAAAATGGATAACATAATCCAGTATCTGAAGAAGTTACAACACTTAATTTCTTAATTCGAACACGTCAAATTTAAACAAGTTCCACAGACACAAAATGTAATATATCATGCACTTGGCTCTCCGATTTGTACATCTACATCTTCATGAGTAATATTATAATAAAAAACCTCAATTACATTTCCAAATCACATCTAAAAGAGTAGTGATAACTGAATGAGAATAAAATTATGAAGATTGGCAAACACCAATAGAAAAAGTACCATATAGAAGATGTAACTACCCGAACGTAGAATATAGGCACACAAAACAAAAAAATATCTGCAAGGTACGTGTAGACAACAAACACAATCTACAAAATAGGATTGTCAATACCCTTGTTAAGGTACCTAGCCACTGAAGAGGCAAACTTCATAATGGATGAGTTACATGAGGGAGAATGGGGCCCAACAATCATGAATGATGAAAATTGATAGTAAATACATGTGATACATATAAAAGATTCACAAATTCAATCCAAGTTTCAACAACATTACTGGAAATAATAACAGATGCATTTTCATTCAATAGATTGGGTATGAACATCGTGGGACCATTCTCGATGCCCTCGGGAAGATACCTAATAGTTGTTGTGGACTATTTCTTTAAATGGGTGGAAGCACAAGAAATGTAAAATATTATGATAGGAGAGGTAATAAAAGTTTTAAAAGTGAGTATATGTGGAAAGTACGAGACTTCGAGAGTTATCACTACTGATAATAGAACACATTTCTAAAATAATAGCGTCACCAAAATATTACGAAAATAACATGAATTTAACAAATATTCTCCTTTCGTTTTTATTTTTTATCTAATAGGAAATTCGAATTGAGTAATACAATAATAATTGAGCTATAAAAAATGTTGGAATGACCAGTATGAACTTAGTTGGATCACCTAAAAACATTATTGTGGTCATTCAGAACAAAACGTAGAACTGCCACAGAAGAAACATCATTTGTCATGGTATATACAATGAAGGTAGTAGTGCTAGTAGAAATATGCATTCCATCCCACAGGATTGTAGCATACGACGAGACAGATAATTATCAAAATTAAAGAGCGACAGTTGATCTCGTAGAACAAAGAAGGTTCAAAGCACACCTTTGTTTAGAATATTACAAAAACCTAATGATGAATATATATAATTCCAAAGTTTGGCTCAGGAATTTCGAACCACAAGATAAAATGCTAAGAATAATATTCCAACACAAAAAAGAAAGAATACTTTGAAAACTAGTCCCAACATGAGAAGGACAATTTACGATCGAAGAAAAAATAAAGCCATGAACATATATGTTGTTGGACGAAAAGGGAAACCAAGTTAGACACTCTTGAAATATAGAGCATTTGAAAATATATCACAGCATATAAACTAAAAAATCTTATAACTTACTACTCATGTAAATCGTATTTATTAAACAATGTGGATATACTTTTTCCCATCTTAGTGGAATCATTTGACATTAATAAAATTCTTTTAGAGCCGAAAATATAGCTTGTTTGTTATTTATATAACGCAAAAAAATGCACAATGGAAAAAAATTGTTGAAACAAAATGACCTTCGAAAAGTGAAAAGTGCACAATGTTTATTGACAAAACCAAAAATGGCTAAGTAAAAATGCTTCGTCAAGTAAAAATGCTTCAATTGGAATAAATAATTTGTAAAGTAAAATAAAAATCACCAATCCTAACAATGGACAATAAAAAGATGATTATGAGTTATCAACCTAAGAAATGGATATAAAAAAGATGACAATGAGTCATCAGTCCAAATAATGGATAACAAAAGGATGACCATGAGTCATTACACGGAAATAAGCTACATCTTCTTAAAAACAAGGGGAAACCTACCAAGAACTCATGCACTCTAAACGTACTTGGAAAAATCTAGAAAAATCTAAGTATATAATTAAAATGTACAAGAAAATAATTATCGATCCATTGTACCTGATCACTCAATAGAATTTTTTTAAAATGCAAGTTGTGTCCTAGATACAAAGACTCGTTCATAAATGTTCAAAAAGAGTATTTACAAAAATAAAATAAAATATATTACAAAAAACATTGCTAAATAATTTATTTTTTAAAAAAATGTATGCAAAAATACAATCATAAACAATATACTGTGAAATAATGGTCATAAACGCACCGCCACACTCAATTTTAGCATTGATTAATGAGGATAATTTGTTGCAGGTACATCTTTATTAATTCCACTTCCTTCACCATCTTTACCATAATCCAAAGCAATCTGATCAATACTCCTCTTTTCATTAATATCTTCAAATACATCACAAAGTTATTTGCCTTTTCCAGTTAATCCTGATAAATAAGAATACATTCAGGAGATTTATTAGTTTAAATAATATATTTTGGCCATTGTGCATGGAGAACGTTATACAAAAAATGATCAAGATTTATCTCGGGATGATACTCATGGATACCCAATACTAATCTGGAATGAGCTTCCATAACAACCTCTTGGGAAGAGGAAATCATAGCAACCTTATATTTATCAAAACCAAACCATATAGTGTACATGGCTGACATAGAATCCAATTGTTATTACACCTCATGCAGCTTCAAAGTATAAGTATTTGATTTAGATCTTGGATATAAAAGCATATTCTGAAAATCTTCCCACATACCATCAGAAGTAAAAAGCTTTAGCTTGCAATGTCGAAAAATATTCCTTACATTGCCACAATACAAGGAACTATCTTCCAATTGTAGGAATAAAATAGTTTCCTTCTCTTTTGTATCATTATGCATTACTTGCAACTGCTTCTCTCCCAATACTAGATTCAATAGCATATTTCAAACTAGATCGTTTGTTTATAGAATCGAAAGCGCCATTAAAAAGAGCTCAGATATCTAATAAATAAACCAAAGGATTCATTTGGGCATGATGACACATAGTCAAACCAATTAAAATAAGTTATAAACAAAATTTAACAACAATTCTAAAAGACAACAAACAAGCAAAATATATGAGGGAAAAAAATTACCTCAAAGCCAAGGTCTAAATAATGATGGACTAGCTCTAACGGAGAAAGATGAATAAGAAAGGGCCTTTGGATCGCAAAACACCAAACTGAGTAACCACCTCAAGAATCCAAGTAACCTGAAAAGTAGAAGAAGCTAAAGCAGAAGCTTTGAAACCTCATAAGGTAAAGAATACTCGAAAATAATTCACCATTACAGGTAACATTACCATCAGATGCTAATAGAAGAATAAGCTCAAACATAAAAAAAAATTCTAAGAGGACCTAAAGAAACATGTGTCATTTTTGAAGAATTAATGATACATTGGAAGAATATGTGAACATCTTCCTCCAGGCCAACCTCATGTTCACAATTTTCACTTAACGAAATATTATTTGGCCTATTATATCCACCTATATTACTCTCGCTATCTTTGGAAACCCCGGTAGTGGTTCCATCACCATCTTCCGTTGAAGCTAAGAAATAAGCCTCATTATTAACAGGGATAACCAATTCTGAAACATAATTAAATTCCCAATCTTCATAGCTAAAACATAAGTCAGAATGCTAACTAACATTAAAACTAGGCTTGTCTATTAATATGCCTAAAACATCATAAGACACATAACCATGAGCCAGACATATTAATTTCTTAGGGCTATAGTCAAAATAGAAAGAAGAACTAGAACCATTAACAACTATTAAAGAATACAAGGTAGGAGTTGTTGAATGAGCTGAAAGAAGTATGAACGAATAAGAAACATCCTGAATATTCACTGCATAATGTAGAGGTAAATAATTTCAAAAGCAAAGCTACAATTACTTTTATAATTGAGGAATATTGTATAAAAACACATGAAATACCTGAGCGTTTAGACCTCTTAAAAGGAAGTCAATCTTATTGCTCAACAATTTCACATGCTTTGGAAATAGGAGCATGCACACCAGGTGCTCTAGAAGCAATACTGGATGAATCAGATAATGTATTATTTAAAGTTTGCATCGTTGATTAGTTGTCTTTACATATTTTCTTAGTGTACTTAACAGTCGTATCCGTTTTTGGGAATGAAGCAACATATAAATTTCCTATGATAACGTTGGGCCACAATTTGGATAAGACCAATTGTTCATGTACCACTATGGAAAAACATAAAATTGAAAATTCTTCGATTCTTTTATTATTTCAACATATCTTCAACGCATATCGTCTAACAACCTAAATTTTTAGCCCCCAAGGGGTAGCCGAGTTGGTTGAGTAAGACATGCTCGTGACCAAAGGTCATGAGTTCAACTCCCTCTACATACACTTTCTCGGCTGAGCCTGTCACCTTGTGTGGTTTACCTTCTGGCATTGGTTTGCAGGCTATCGTCCCAGACTGAGGGTTTACCCTGTGCGCACTTACTGCACTTTACGTAACGGCTGCGGGTTTCTTCCGGAAAAAAAAATACCGTCTAACAATATATCATCAAATGGTAATAATAGTAGCTGAAATACAAAAATAAACTTAGTAATATTAAAAAAATAAAATCAAAATATAAACGAGTTAAGGAAATGAGCACTCACGATTAGATTCCACGAACGATTGCTATACTCCTGACTATTCTCAATATTGGTGGCCCAATTTCTCCGAACATAAAAAATATTATTTTCCAGTCTTCCATGACTTTCAGTTAAAAATATGTGCCAACATGGAACTTCGTCTTCACGAGTATTATTGGTAATTCCCCTATGCTTAAGAATTCGGAGACGAACGTCTCTAATGATACACTATTCTTTAAATTTTTGGAAACTCTATGTTTCTGATAACGATATATATGAACGCATTACCAAAACATTTTGGTCTACATTGAAGCCACCAATAGTTGATTTGGTTTTATAATTACATTACCAAAACATTTTGGTCTACATTAAAGCCACCAATAGTTGATTTGGTTTCATAATTACCCCGAATAGGGTTATTTCCACCAGTGGCTTGAACAGTAGAAGAAGATATATTCGAATATAAAATGAAAAAAAAAACATTCTTTTATGAAACTTTTAGAAAGAGAAGAGTTTTGTTAATTTATTATAGCAAACTAACATATGGAGCAAAGCTACAAAAATACAAAAAAGAAAGAAGAAATTCGACATGAAAATAATGGTATTTAACCCAAATAAAAAATCAAAGTTCAACCGTAAATATTTTCGTAAATCAATAGCAGAGATTATATCATGGAAATACGGCTTGGATAGAATTAAGAAAGTGGTAATGATTGAGGAACCTCAAGTGAATGCATGCATGTAAACCCACTTGCACAGTTAAGTTATAATAAAAATGAGATCCTTCAGTTCCGAATTCGTATAGTCACTTAGAAACAAAAGAACGTGTACTATTTTCATAATGTACTAAGTACAAAAAAAATTTGACATATTTTTCCTTCACTAAGACAAGCAAAAAATTACATCTGTTGAATGGATAGAGAATAAAATTATTAACTTTTAAGTTTAGCCTCTAAGAAGAATTAAAATGATTACTCAACAATCAATTAAAATAAAAACATGAGGGAATCGATTATTTTAAATAAAAAATAATTATAAGTGTATAATTACTTGGGAATAAAAAAAAAAATTCTAGTACATAAATACTTTCCTCAAAATTACAATTCACCAAAATAAGTAATAATTTATTTCGGGTCAATGCATGAAGATAACAAAAATATTTATCCCTTAACTTCAGTCTTCAAGAAGGGCTATATGGACTACTTACAAATAAAAATAAATATAAAAGAATAAATTCTTTCAAAAAAATCATAATCCTTCTCTTATATTTCATTAAGGGCTAAAAGGGGTTACTAGAATATTTACCAAAAAATGTTTTGGCCAATAACAAAAGCACTTCAGGCATTACTAAGCTAGTCTTCATTCGTTACTCTCACAAAGACTAGGGAGCTACGGTGTAATTAGTTCATGCCGAACTTATCGGTCCATCATCTTATCCAAACGTGTAAATATCAACAGATAATTAATCAATACACATAACTATATATCTTGGTAGTTATAGAAATTTCATCTAATATTCCCTTAAATCAGGGAGATATTTGTTGTAACAAAAGACCAAGTATATTTTATTATTGCTCTGGCTTTTTATTTACACTAATCATCTCTATTCTTATGCTCCTTCTATTTTGTACAATTCCAAACTTGATCAACGCTTCGGCATAACATAACGAACAAAAATTATTGACATTCAATAAGTATCGAAATGAGATACTTGTATGATCAACATAAAATAAATATACTAAAACATAAAAGAAATAAAAATTTATGAGTCATTAAATCAATTTTTTATTTAATGATTTATCATCTTTTTCAAGTTTAAAATATTTATATAATTTTTCATTTAAAATAAATTACCCTAAGCCAAACTTATTTCCTAATGAATATTAAATATACTTCAATTACCATCTAATATTAAGTATATAGTCTATTACCAATAACTATATACGGTTTGTTATGTTTACACCTTTTTATTTATTTTTTTGTCTTCCAACTTATTTTATCTCTATAAAACTTCAATTCTTACTCCAAAAATCTAAAATGATCAAGTTGTTATCAAACATATATGCGTTAATAATGCACTATTCGTTTTTTCTTTTCTTTTTCCTTTTATTTTCTTCTTTCCCGTGTTTTTTCTTTCACTCTTTCAAAACACTTATTTTTATAATTGCAAAATACGAAATACGTTAGCAAAAAAATAACTTAGAAAATAAATTCTAAATCAAAATATTTTTTTACGAAATATGAGTTAAGTTCATTTGCGAAATGCCAAACATGTTTAAAAAATGAATTGTAAAATAAAAGTTAAATTTTATATGTTAATTTTTCAATTCAGTTGTCAAATGCTAAATATATTTTTTTACGAAATATAAGTCAAATTTATCTACCGAATACAAAATATGAAACAAGGATTAATAGTGAACTATAAAATAAGAGGTAAACGAATTACGAAATCTAAAGAAACAATGAATTGTAAAATTTCAAATGAAAATTAAATGTGAATTAATTTACGAAATAGAAGTTAAATTCGTTTGTGAAATGTGAAATACGATTTAGAAATAAATTCTCAAATATATATTAAATAAATTGCGAAATATCATATGTGAAATGCGAAACAATGATTAAATATATATATATATATATACCCATGAAATACGAGATAAATTAAATTCATTTGAAAAACTTCAAAATGTGAAATAATGATTAAAATAAATTGTAAAATAAAAATAAAATAAAATATAAAACATGATTTTTTTTATAAAATTTAAAAATAAAAGTTAAACGTATTTTTTTTCTAAATATATGATTCATGTAATTTTTATTTGGTAGTTTAATATAGCAGAAAAAAAATGAAGTTATACATAGAATCTTATTTTGTTGACATATAAAATAAAAAACCAATATTATGTTATATATGTCTTTTCGAATAATTGCTCTAGAACCCCAGAAACAAAATATGGGTGGTATATTACTACCTTCAGTTTTTATTGTATTCCCTAAATAATAATAAGAAAGTTGAACAGGTAGTACCCCCTTAATTGATATAATATTGAACACCATATAAAGAAAATGTCAGCACTAAAATGTCAGCATACAAAAATATATATAGAAAAACTGTAGCCGCTACGAATTGACAATACTGATATTCACTAAAAAGAGAATAGTTGACAAACGGAAATGGCGACCTTGACCCTTCCTGCCTCCCCTCCCGATCCTACAGACGATGCCGCTCAGCTTCATCGCGCTTTCAAAGGTACTCAAACTCTTCTTTTCATGTCAAATTGCCTCGTCAATTCTTTACTCCGTTTATCCCGACAGATCTGTTTGATGAGAATGGGTTGGGTTTTTCAAAATCCACCAGATCTGATATTCTGATAAAAATATATTTATTTCACATCCAAATTTCGCCCCACATACAAAATAAATCATTTATTTAATACCTTTTAGATAAAAAAAAATAACATATTTATAAATTTTGAATTTATTCAATAGGCTCAAATTTTTAAAAAAATATTAAAAGATTTGTCTACAATTTTTTTTAATTCAAACCGGTAAAAAAATTAATTTATATAAAAAAAAAGATCACTTTAGATTATATCATCGGATTTTTTTTATTGTTGAATGTCGTAAAAAATATACCAAAATTGTTAAGTACTATTCAAACATTATGGCATATCTGAATTCTATTTAGATTATTAGATATATAATTTTTAAAAATTCAATTTTTATATAGTTTAGGTAACTTGTTTGATGTTTGGTTAGTTGCAGATTTTTATATAGTCCATGATTGATGTTTATGTACGATTTGGATGAGTTTTGTTTTATTGAACTTGGATAGAATTGAGAGACTTAAGTTCTAGATTTCAAATTGTTGTCATTGGCAATTTTCGCTACGGTGGAGCAAATGTATAGATATTCGTCGTTCGACCCCAGAAATTCTCACTTAGGTTGTCGTTACTTACCTAATGAACACGGTGAAGAAAATTATGAGGTCTTAGCAAATATTGTGACAAAATTTGTTAAGCCATAGCAAATATGGTGACGAAATTTTGTTAGGTCTTAGCAAATATATGGTGACTAAATTTGCTAGGTTTTAGCAAATATGGTGAGAAAAATTGCGAAGTCTTAGCAAATATAGTGACAAAATTGCTAAGCCCTTACAAATGTGGTGACGGAAATTGTTAGGACTTAGCAAATGTTTGATATAATTTCGCTAAGATCTAGCGAAAACTTATAATAAAAAATATAAATCTATGACTGATGAACACGGGACCACCAAAATACACTATTGGGAACATACAAGTGAAAAAATAAAAGGTCTAAGCCAAAGATCAATGAACTACCAATATGGTGTAATAGAACCAGACGTGAATCTCGTGCACATCTTTGTTGGACATGAGCGAATACGAATCTTTTCATCGTTAGTGTACGGCGAAAATGACATATTTAATTGCTTGAACCCATGTTGTGCAAAGATATGCAAGAATAGCTTGAATTAAGTTATTTTCGTAATTAATTTTTTTATATACAAAGATTTCATTCATTCGGTAGAAAATAAATTTTTGATCTTGAGTTAAAAATCAGAAATAAAATTCATATTAAACCAAAAATTGACTAAATTGATGGTAAGCAGAGAGAAATGTTAGAAACTCCATTAGAAAATTACAATTGTTTTACCATTCAATGAATTTTTTCTGCATCCAAAAATTGTCTATTACACAAACATTCAAGAATCAAAATATAGAAAACATAAAAAAATAATTGGTTGAATGGAATTGCAAGTTATTTTTTTCTTGAAATAAAAAATTGTCATCTACTTATCAATTATATAGAGAGCGGCATATAATTTATAACGAGAGATTTTTGCCGTGCTTTTAATTCGAAATTTAAGATTTTGTAATGCTCTAAACATTAGAGATTTATAATGATTGATTTGTTTTTTGGTTTTTTGGGGTTAAATGATTTAAAGGTAAATAATTAAAGTTGTTAGGAGTATATTTGTTATTTTATGTTTTAGCAAAAAAATGTACTCAAAAGAAAGATCCAACAAAATGATATGTGATAAGCTTAACCTTTTATTTAATTTAGATATGGTCACTTTAAAGATAATATAACTTTTATATAGTTTCAATAATGTATTGGAGTCTTAGTCATACACTGAATTCAAAATTCAGTTATTATTATATTTAAATTTATAAATTAAATATAATATAATTAAATAATATTTTGGTCAATTTAATATAAAGACCATTTTATAATAAAATAAAGATAATGTACACAAGTTTGTATCGTGTTTTAGTGACGTAGTATTTATAAACTGCGTGGATGTCATGCATTACCGTCCTGATCAACGTTTTAAAAACCATATGTTTTTTTGTAGATATATGTAATTAGGATATGTTTGTGAAGTTATAAAAAAAATTAGGCTACCTGACCATACTTTTATATAAATACATTTGTTTTTTATATTTATATGTAACCACCCCTAAAAATAAAGTCATAAACAATAAAAAAAAACTAACCCAATCATTGTAGAATATAATTTAAGATTTAAATAATAATAATAATAATAATAATAATATATCATGTATTAATTAAAAATATTAGAATAGCATAATGGTAGGTCGAGTTCGGGTTAGGTACGATTTTTTTTAACTCGTAAAACTTCCCATAATTGACGTGTAATATATTTTAAAACCCACACCCCAACCCACAAGAATAAAAATTCAGATACCTTAATCCATCAGGTTGGCTCGAGTTTTGTTAAAAATATTATCTCTAGATTGGACAAGATTATATTCAGATATTTTTGTTGGATCTTACACCATTATATTTCACATCTTTTTGTTAGATCTCACGCCCACATCTTTTTGTTAGATCTCACGCCTTATTTGGACAAGATATTTTGGGGCTATTTTAGTTTTTTAATTGAAATTAAAATAAAATATGAATTAAGTGAGAAATCTAACAAAAACAAACCTAAATCTACTTTTTATTGGAAATGAACTAAAATAAAGAAGGTTGCTGTGGATTTCTAATTCATTAGACATATTTTGCATTAAAACTATTAGAAAATTTTCATAATTTTAGTTCAAACTTAAGAAATCCATAAATTAAATTCATCCTCTAACAAGGCGGAAAACTTACACGATGAAACCATGCTCTGATTTTCAGATTTTAAATATGATGAATATATTTTTAAGGGTTGACAACCAAAACCTTGTGATTGATTCGGAATGAAGAAACAATCTGTTTTCTAAAATGTGTCCATATTTTACTAATAAACTCACTTTTATATTAAAACAAGGACGAGAAGCGTCTTTCTTAAATAATATCCAAAAGAATTACTTTATTTTACATTTGAATTTTGAATTTTGAACTCAAATTCGAACCTATAAACTAAATGAAAATCGCATTTTATTAAATTGTCACTTTTTGGATTTTATTAAACAACATAATCCTTTTTTTATTATACCATGTCGTCTCTCTGTTACGCAGGATTGGGATGTGATACTGCAGTGGTTGTCAACCTTCTTTGTCATAGAGATGCTACCCAAAGAGCTTTTATCATACAAGAGTATAAAACAATGTATTCTAAAGATTTTATGACTAAACTAGTTGAAAAGCTTATCCTAAAATTTGAGGTTAATCTGCAGGTATGTACCAAAATGTGTTTGATTCCTGGATAATTGTGAAAGTTTTGTTAAAAGATTTAAACAACAGAAATGAAAAAGATATCTCGACCACGCTGTCTAATCAGTATATCCTTTTTAAGTGTGCACTCCGCATTTTCTGAATGTCTTCTGAACTTGCACCTTTAACATTTAGAGTGAATTCTCTCTTTACATCATCTACTTCTCTTTCATTGCTTGTTCGGATCTTATTTCATATGCCAGATAGGCATGTTACTTTGGATGCCTGACCCACCAGGCCGTGATGCAGTGGTTATCAAACAGTCGTTTATGTTAGGCAACCTTGAAGCTGCCATTGAAGTGATATGTTCTCGAACTCCAACCCAGATCCAGGCAATAAGGGAGCCTTACCATTCAAAGTATGGGATTCCTCTTGACCATGAGATTGGAACAAACACTTCTGGGGATTTAAAGAAGGTATATACCTTCTGCAAGCTTTCTTTACTCTACTTTATGGAAATTCTCTTGCCTATTGGTCCTTTGTGCAATCATATCTTAGATCTTACCATATCTTTCATCTCGTAGGAAACATTAGTCGCGATTCCTGTCGTTATCTATGAGGATCAATTAAAAGCTTAGCTCTTCACAGCTGTGTTAGTGATAAGTATAGCAATCCATCACCTTGTACTATTCTAAAATTTTGATCTACAAAGTATGCAAAATGATATTTTCAGACCAGTCACCAAGGTCAACACAGCGTTAGAGAACTTTGGTCAGTCTCATATCTTATTGTGTAAATATAACAACTTCGCTGGTTGGTTGATTTGTTTGAGAGGTGGAGCTGCGTTAGTGTAGTTTTGTATAATTTGATCCTTAATTTGACAAATTCACGAGAGATGATGTTAATGTACTCACGTGAAAACGTTGGCACAGTTGGTGTACGTCTTTCTTGCTTATAGAGATAGAAGACTGAAATACCATTTATACTATATGATTTTATTGTTGCAGCTCTTACTTGCTTATATAGGCATAGTCCGAGACGAAGGTATTGAGTTCGATAGAGAGATTGTCAGAAAGGATGCAGAGGCTCTTTACAAAGCAGGGGAGAAAAGATCAGGCACTGATGAGGGTACTTTTATACGCATATTTAGCGAACGTAGCAGGACTCATTTGGCTGCCGTTGACACCGCTTATGATAGCATGTATGGTAATGGTTTGAGAAAGGTAATTTGCTCGAGCTTTATTTTCACTCTTGCGAAGCCTATATTTAGGATGATCCGTACAAGCATGGATAGTAAAGGCACATGGGCTAATTTAAGAGCATTTAACTGAGTGATTGTTTAGATGCCTATTTTTTTTTACTATATATCTCTAACAAGACCATATATTTACTAGGCAGTGAAGCGGGCAATATCTGGCAAAGTCAAGACAGCTCTTTTGACGATTTTAGTCTGCGCAGAGAACCCAGCAAAGTACTTTGCAAAGGTAGACTCCTTTTTTAGCTTCACCAATCTTACCTCAACTGCAGGATATGAAGTAATTTTAATAGTTGAAGCAGTGAATTTGTTTCACACACAGTCTAAGAAACTTGATGATGCATACATATTATTGTCATGAGTGGGTCGTATCGCACTTATACAAGCGCTTTTTTATTTTCCCGCGTGTTAAGTATATGGTTGTATGATAAAATTACAGGTATTGCGCAAGTCAATGAAAGGTTTGGGGACGAATAACCATGCACTTACAAGGGTAATTGTGACAAGGGCTGAGATAGATATGCAGTACATAAAAGCTGAGTACTATATGAAATACAAGATGACTTTAAACGATGCTGTTCATTCAGACACATCAGGTCATTACAGGACCTTCCTTCTCTCTCTTCTTGGCCCCAATGAATAGAGACTACATATCTTGAGTCAGGCTTCATGGAATTTCAGATAATCACACGTGTGCTTGTGCAGACATATGGTTTATGTGATTGAAGTTTGAATGAGGAAATTTGAGTGAGATTGAATTGTAGAATATTTTATGTATTTCTTATTGATTGAATGTACATTTGTGGCTATTGCCTTGTATAGAAAGATTGATATCGATTCAACAATTTCTGGTAGTGCTAGCATGAATAAGAGAGCATGTAACAAAAGGAAGTCGTTTTCTTAATGACTTGAGGTGCGAATGAATTAGTTTGAGCCTTCTTTGTACTCTTCTTTTCATTTGAGCCTTCTTTGTACTCTTCTTTTCATGTGAGCCTTTTTCTTTTGTTGTCATCTTATTCTCTAGCTGCGAGTGAATTAGTTCGGAGTTTTGTTTTGAAAGAGAAAAATCGGGATGAGAAAGTGGTTTAGTCAAACAATCTACTGTTTTATTATTAAAAGACTATCAAATTTTCTTAGTGTTGAAGACCTTGATCACAAATAAAATGTATATCTAACTTGATATGTTTCGTTCGTGTGCAAAAGACGAAATTCGAGGCAAGTAAACTGGCCCCCAAATTATCGCCACAAGATAATTGGGGTCTTTATTGATATAAATTGAAGTTAAGTAAGGATAATCAGGACCACATGAGTCGCGCAAAAAGGTTCGCAAGAGCTCAGAACTCAAACTCGATGCTGGATGACACTACGACAGTATGCTTTTTTGGAGGATCAGGAGATAAAAGTGTCACCTAAAATGATACAATAACCCCCCATCAATTTGTAATCGTCATGTCTATGTTCAATCCGCATATGAGAATCATATTAAACAAAAATAAAGGATGAGTTTGATATGAAAACCAAACCACTGAGTTCCAGATAATTAGTGTAGTATTATTTTTAAAAATTGTCTGTGTTGTAGTAGGAGATTGCTGAAAGTGATAAGAGTTTATTCACAACAAAAGCAATCTCAGGTCTAGTGTGAACTAGATATTGTAATATCTGTAATATGCTTCAGTATTGTGTAGGGTTATGCAGAGGGGGGTCATCGGAGACGGAATGGAGATTGGCCATAAAGAGATTGGCCATTACACATGGGTTGGCATTTAAGCGACCCTCTTGTACAAGTAAATTACTTCAACTTAGTTTACACTGTATAGTCTATGTATACTTTGATGCCCAAGAACAACGCCCAAGAACAAATGTAATGACACTGTATCCTTAAGTGCAGGAAATTTTTTAGATTGTGTATGAACATGTTGAGATAAACCGAGTCATTTCATGTGACAATCATGTTATGAAATATGAACACAGACCATAATAATTAGAATAACACGCTTGGAAGCATAAAAGAATATGAAACAGTCAGCTTTGGAATTTTAAAAATTTCATATAAAATTAACCGGGTAATAAATCTCTACTCATAATAAATGCTCAACTAATAATTGTTCTACTTCTGGAGCTCAAATGGATTTCAAATATTTCATGTTATTGTATTGTCAAAAACAAACATACATAACCAAAACCCTAATTGTGTTCATGTTTCGAGCATTAGGACCTACTACACCTTTGATTAGGTTATGTATTCATATTATTACAAATGTATATCCTTCCTTAACAAGTCTGAATAAAAACGGCCCCAAATCCGCTTTTCAGAATAGACCTTATGCAACCTGTAACTTAGACTTGCAGCAAGCATGTCATATAAACCTCATAGAATTTTAGATACAAAGCACATGTTACATCAATCTAATTATCTAAAGAGTAATAATGGCATCAAAATATCTTATGAGATTTCAAAGACTGGCCCGTAAGAGAAGTAAATGTCCAGAGAAACAACACAAATATATACAGACACTAATTTGGTACTCTACTAGAAAGCAAACAGCATACCACCTCAGTTGGTGACGAAATGGTACCTCGAATCCACAAAGCTCTCGACATCCCAAAGGAAAGAACCGAAAGTCACAGCCTCAAGAACAAGTCTTCTTAAACCACCAAAGCTGATCTTGATTTGCTCATCATGGGACGAATCCACTGTTCCCTCAGGTGTAATAACAATCTCAGGTCTTCCAAACAATGCCTCTGTATGTTTTTCAATCATCCCAACAGACTCTTTTGACCTTATCGTAGCATATCTCTGAAGCGTCTCTCCATCAAACGACATCACGTAACTGCGCAATCGAGATGGTTTTATTGCATTACCGAATCCCACGGGACTAACCCCACCAGCCCAGGAAGCGACCTCGGGATGGGATGAAACAGCAGCTTTTTTAAGATCACCGGTTTGGTTTCCCTCTGCCTCAATGTTAGTATCTTCTTTGTTTGATGGGCTCGGGAGATTTTTCATCGTCTTCTCTAGCTGAAACCGCTGGTCAACACGCTTGAGGAAGTAGCCATACATTATTGATGCCGCATAGACCTGACCCACCCTAAGTTTACTGATCTGCGCTACAGATGAAGAATCACCTATACGGTTTCCCAGAATTAAAGCTAGATGATTTTGAATCATATCGTAGGCCTCAGGTGAGTGAAGCCGCTCAAGTTTTCCTTCTTGGCTTGGCCATGTGTCTACTCTACCAGAAGGATCGGAAGATGGGGTTATAGCAGGTATCAACGTAACATTAGCATCCATGAATTTCTGAACAACTAGGGCGTACAAGATTTCTTCCAAGACCTTCTTCCTCTCATTAGCCTTGACCTCAGCAATCCTCCTAAGGGTATTTGAAAAAATCATCAGCATTTCCAGTCACAAAGACAAAAACAACACATGCAAATAGAAGAAACAACTCACTTGTAAAGAACTAAGTCAGTCCCAGAGACGGCAGGCTCTTCTTTTTGCTTCTGGGTATCGCGATCGGTTTGAAGCTGATCAAGCTGCTGCTCCACTGCTGCCGGCATGAGATGCGGATGACTTAGCAGGATTTGAGACAAAAACTGCCCGACTGGAGACTCCAACTGAAGGGGAGCAATTGAGTTGATAGAATCAGATGACTCAGATGACGAAGAGGATGAAGCTTTCACTACCAAGCTTCTCCTACTTGCACAAGCCATTCGTCTTTGAATCGATGAATAGTGCTGTTTTCAATCAAACAACTATCATATAAGATATACACGAGTTATAGAACAAAACTTCATACAACATACAATCTACACAGCTAGAAATAGTTAATCCGTATAACCAAACACATAACCTTCCAATAAACATGTTGTCTTCTTCGAACTACTAAACCATATATGAACAATTCCAAAACTTTTTGAAACAAATCAAACACCAATTAAAGGACAAAGGTTATGTGTGTGTATATATATATATATATGTATATATATATATATATATATATATGTATATATATATATATATATATATATCGAAATCGGATGAAGAAGGTTATAAAGACAGTACCTTAACGGAGAGCTTAGGTCTAAACCGAATGAAATCGGGTGTGGTGAAATCGGATCTGACAACAGGTTTGGATAATCTACACATAGAAAAGGAAGATCGAAACACAGTAGCAGTGGCTGCGTCCATTTTCAGCACTGCAGAAGCCAAAACAAAATTAAAAGAACACCTTTCTATACGAAGAGAAAAAACAAAGCCAGAAGGTTTAATTGATTACAATCGTAAGAGGGATCTAAATACCTCGAGAGAGATGGACTCAAAAAGCAAAGAGCGAGAGTTTGATGAACTAGGGTTGTTGAAGAAGATTAGGATGAGGATGAAGAGAATTCGCTGCAATTCTTCTGACTATTATATTATGGGCTTATTTGGCTGCTACTACGACAACACAATGAACGGAACTTATATATACCCAAGCTCCTTTGTATTACATCAATCAATTCAATTTTAACTTTTTTTTATATTTAAATATTTAAATTTATTTATTTGTGTTCCATATTGATTTGTCATAAACTAGTAGCAAGCAATTAGACCACGTCTGTTTTTCGACGAATGTGGTTTCTAGTTCAACGTTTGTCTTTATTTTATAAACTCACGAAAATAGAAGCACGAATGAAACCACGTCCTTGTTTTATAAATTGCGTGGGCTTAGAGGTTTCGGACGGCTTTAACGTAAACACGTGTCCAATTCAAATAGAATTAGCTGATGGAATTGAGTTTTATCCTGTCAAAATAATTTATACAAATCGATATAAATAGAAGTATTGAGTTCCATCGAATACAAGGACTACGACTTGAAATATAATATCATACATATCTCAAAGTACGTTAAACCCGCTTTTACAACAATTTGCATTCTCTACAATGCAATCTTCTGATAATTATAAATCTGCAGAACTAGGAGTTCAATCGGAGCTGGAATCATAGAAGTCACTTGGGCATGGGGACATGACCTCAGATTCAAGCAGCTGAACAACCCTGTGCGTCGTCGGGCGATCTTCGGCACTTGCAGAAACACACTTGATCGCAACTGAGAGCAGTGCACCGAGGCTCTCCACCTGCACAGCTTCACAGTCTGCATCAGCAATGTCCCTCTGCCTCTTCTCACTTATTAAGAAATTGAGCCAGCCAACAATGTTAAGGCCCTTCTCAATGAAAGAGAGTCAGTTGGTCGCTTCCCACTTAACACTTCTAGTGCCACTACTTCAAAGCTATGTACATCTGTTTTTTCAGTGGCTCTACCACTTTGCATGTATTCTGGTGCTAAATATCCAAATGTTCCTGCAACAATGGATTCTTCCTCCTCCAACAATTTGGCAAGTCCAAAGTCCGACACTCGGGCCTCGAGATTTCCATCGAGCAAAATGTTACTTGCCTTTATATCACGATGTATGATCCTTGGAGAACAATCATGGTGCAAGTAGGCCAATCCTTTTGCAGCTCCGAGAATAATATTTAAGTGTGAATCCCAGTCTATTTGCTCGGATCTTTCGTGTAGAGCTTCATCCAGGCTAAAACCAGGTAGAAAATCATATATTAATAACTTCAATGTAGGCGAATTACAATACCCTCGCAAATTTACTAGGTAACGATGTTTCATGCTTCCGAAAATTTCAAGCTCCCTTTCAAAGAAACGATCAAACCCTTCATTCAACTTCGCAATTCCTTTCAAGGCAAAAGCATTGCCGTCATCCATTGCGAGCTCGTGTACTGTCCCAAAGCGCCCACACCCTATTATGTGTTCCTCAGTTAAATTTTTCTAATTTTGTAAGTACGTCTCGAGAAGCTTTAAGGCAAGTCTCCAGCAAACATGATAATCGACGCACCTCCACTGGCATCCTTTGCAGGGCTCTGGCTTTCAGTTTTACCAAACTTCCTATATAGAAAACAACCCCAGTAGCATAGAAGAGCTATGAGAAGCAGCGCACCAATAGTTGCAAGGGCACAAACAAACAGCTTACCTGGATTTTTCTTAGCATTATAATTTCGATCAGAGTCAGGCGACAGAGAACTTGAACCAGGGCCTCCACTATCATCACATGCGGTGTAACATTTTTTTCCGAATTCGTGGCTATCCGGCCCGAGCCGACCGATAAGATGGGTTATAAATTTAATGTGTTACGAGTTTAAACAACTTTCCACGAATGGGTTACAGATGTAAAAAATTTACTATGGAATTAATATTAGTAACTTTGTTATTTAATATCAAATCCCGATACTTTTTTTTTTTCGGAGGGAACCCGTAAACCTTACGGTCTGACGCGATAGCCTACCAACGCCAGAAGGTAAACCACACAAGGTGACAGGTTCAGCCGAGAAAGCGTATGTAGAGGGACTCGAACTCATGACCTTTTGGTTATAAGAATGCCATACTCAACCAACTCGGCTATACTATTTGTTAATATATACATACGATATATATGTTGAGAAATATATTATTCAATATATAAATATTAAATTTGATTTTTTAATTTATTGTATAAACGGTCTAATATTAATTTAATCCACAAAATATGTCAATCAGACACATCTCTCGAATCCAGAACCAGTGTTCGGATTGGATCGTCAAAAACGTACTTACCACCAAAAAAAGCATTCAATTTGCTAATCCTCAGAATGAATTAAGATCAATTGCTCTCCTTCAAAGCTTAGGACTGATATTTGTTACCTGATCTGCTGAAGTGATTCTGATGAAGACGATGTTCGTGTTTGAATTTTGGAAGAATTTTAGGTGTTGTTGATTTTTGTCCTTTAGTTCCTTCTCTTATTTTTTGTTTCAATTTCAACCCCAAACTTTTGTAATTTGCTCAATTAAGTAATAAATGTCTTTAGTTGCTAAAAAAATAAAAATAAATATTATTAATTTAATAAAAAAAAATTATTATCATATATCAAAACCATCTATTAAATATTAATAAACATAACAAAAATACAAAATATTCGCTAATTATGTTCAATTACATCAAAATATTAAATTTAGTTTTTTAATTTTTATTTTTAAAATATTTTTTATTTTCCAATATAATCATAATATTATTAATTAAATAATAAAAAGAATTACTAACATATACCATAACTATATATTAATTATTAATAGATAACAAAATAGTTGCTAATTAAATAAGACCTTCGATAGAATATATTTTGAAAAATAGTATTTTATATTTAAACAGTTTTTTGATTTTATAAAACTTGAAAAATATTTTCCATTTTTTGCATATCATAGTTAATGGTTACCAGCGGGTGGTTACCCGAACCCGACGAGTTTGGGTGCTGGAGAAAAATATTATTATCCCACGAGTAGAGATTAGGGTATGGATTTGAAAAAATATAAATGGAATGGGTTATGGGTTAAACTATACTTACACATCGCGATCCATTGTCATCTCTAATCACATGCCACATTGATAATTATTTGTCAGATGATTATTCAATTTTGAATCAAATTAAATAGTATTTGTAATATAAAAAAATTCTATATATTTTATTGTATATGAATGGATTAATTTACCACATATTTAGATGAACAATTATTATTTTAATTTTTAATTTTATTTTTCAAGCCAGACCGAACTAATTCGAGCTTAGTGGTGACCGTCATGGGAGAATTTCGTCTTGTATTTAGAAGTTATCTACCAAAAACAGTTGTTGAATAATAATCTCCCTTTTGTTTGTCATGGCAACATGGATATCTAATGCGTAGGATAAGCATCTACCATTCTGAATGAGTGAGGTTATTCCCGAAGGATCAAAACTCATACTTGACTCAACATTGTCACAAGCTCAGTTGGAAGAGCATATAAGGTTACGCATGGCTCAAGTGGTTGGGTTTCAGACAAAAAAGGAAAAACATGCTATTAAGCATTCGACCATTTGATCCAAAACAAGGTCGAGGTGGAGACAAAATACATACATCATTCTTAATCCAAGCGTTCATGGCTTTCTAAGAAAGCTATGTATATAGATTGTCATCTTGACCGAATCAGAGTAACATAGATACCCCCGACTGTAGCTTTAGAATCGATACAAACCGTGGCTTGATATGGACTCCAACAGCATGTACAATTCTTTTTAGATGTGTTCTTGCGTGAACTTCAGCAACAGATATATCACCTACATTCAGCTACAAGTCAGGTTCTATTCCCTCACATGCAACTCCTTAAGTTGAGTTTCAGCCCTAAGGTTTGGATACCAAATGTCTAACTACAAGGGCGGACCCCAATATCATACGGGTTTGTATTCAACACCGGAATGGGATATCGATGAACTGTTTTGTATTCAAGGCTACAAAAGACGACTTTTCCCTTTTTCTTTGAAGATTTTGGTTGGAGAGATACCACAAAGGTTTGATATTTTCAAGGTGAAGAAGCGTGATGAGACTAGTGACCCATAGCATCATATCAAACAATTCAAGAATATTATGCTGAACTTCAAGGATGATGACAGGATATTGTACCAAGCTTTATCGATGAATATTTAGAGAAACACACTGGCTTAGTTTAATCAGTTGGTCCAATATTAATTACAAACTTTGAGATGTTGTGAAGTTTATTCTGACACCAATTTATTGGAAACAAAAAGGTCAATGGTCATGAAGACTTCATTATGCATTACAAGAAATAAAATTGATAAAAATTTAGAGCCTACACTTAGGAGTTTTGTTCAAACTAAGAGCATCCTCGAAGAGCTTCGTAATGATTTTACATATGCGTTATTCATATAAAGACTCCTTGTGGAGACTCTAACTGAAAATGTTATGGAAACAAAATATTATCTTTCAGATTGTTGTTGGTCGAGGTAGAGTCAGAGATTAAAGTCGAAACAACTATATAAATTCGTATTATCCCAAACAGATAGCCTCGACACAATTATCAACTGTCAGCCCAAATACCAATCATGATCGCAGCATTGTACCAAGCACCACCGAAACAACAAGTCTATTACCCTCTTCATCTTCCGCCTACGACATTTGTACAGTCTAGGGTATCACAACCTCAAAGCATATGCCAAACCAAAGTTCCCGAGCTGAGGAAGACCATCATTCAGAGGCCATCATTCAGAGGTTGAGATGACCGCAAGAACAAGTTGGTAAGGCATAAAAATTACCAAGAGTTACCTGTGGGTGTGGCTAATATTTATAATATGACCAAAAATTATGTTCTATACAGGAAACCTATTCTCTTAGCAAATTATAATGAAGAAAAACATAATATATTATAAAAATACAACAACGATATCAGGAAATATACAAATATTATATTGCATTGATAGATGAAATTCATACCCTGATTGATAATGAGAAGTTGCTTCAAAATTGTACTTAAGTTTCAACTTTTATATTTGGACCATCCTCTTTTAATATAATTTTAGAATTTTATAAAATAATAATATATTAAAAAATAATTATTAATATTTAAATATATAAAAAATCATGGAGTAAATTTAGATTAAATATCAATGTGAGTAATTGTTTTCAGTGTAACTCATCCATACTCATCAGGTCAAAAGTAAATGAAAGCTCTATACATTGGGCAAGCTGGAGATCACTCTGTAAGACTCATGGGGAGGGTGGTTTGAATGTCAAACTATTGTCTGACATCCAAATGGCTTTTGCTTACAAACTCTGGTTTTGCTTTAGAAAAAAGTCTTCCCTATGGTCTGAGCTAATACATAAAACATATTGTTTGGAAAGACATCCTATTAATGCAAAGTGTGGAGTCAGTGACTCCATAGTGTGGAAAGGGTTATGCTCTGTTAGAATGAGGGCAGAGCAGTATATTCAATGGGAAATAGGCAATGGAAATGCAGATTTCTGGAGAGACTCGTGGCACGAGATGCCTCCTATAATTAATGCTGACAACTTATGGTATCTTCCAGCCAAAATTAAATCTTTTTGGAAAAATGATTGTTGGGATATTAGTTTAATTTCCTCTTTATCTAGTGAAAGACAGAAACACATTCAAAGTGTTAAAGTCTCTCCTGATAAAGAGGATAGAATAAAGTGGTGTTTATCAAAAGACATGGGATTTAGTATTAACAAAACATGGGAAAACATTAGAACAAAAACCAGTACTTCTTTTTTCTTTAAAAAGATATGGCACAATTTTATACCAACAAAATTTTCTTTTTTTAGCTGGAAGTTACTTAAGCATTTTATTCCTGTTGATAGTATTCTCTTGAAAAAACACTTCATAATAGTTTCAAAATGCCAATTCTGCTGCAATTGTGAAGACATGTCTCATCTCTTCATCAATTGCAGGTATGCTTGGCCATTATGGAACTATTACGGAGTGTTATTCAGAATACCAGTCAGAAGATTTATGGGTCTTAGACATATGCTTTTGGCCTGGTTCAAATCGACTAACTGCAAATTTCATATAACGCACATTGTACCTCAGTTGATAATATGGACTATTTGGTATAATCGAAATCATTGTAAATTTGATAAAACAGTTGATTGTTTTCAAAATGCGGTTCAAAGAATCAACAGATTTATTTTAGCTATAGATTTCAAATTAAGGGCTAAGCATTGGGTATTTGTGGAAGATGCAGGTCTAAACCTAGGTGCATTGTCTATATGTAAGAGAAAGGTGACTTACAGATGCTGGAGAGCTCCTACTATGGGACGACTGAAAATAAACTCCGACGGATCTTGTGGCTTCAATGGAGAGGCGGCTGGAGGCATCGTTGTTCGGGATCACTTGGGAGTTTGTATAGAAGGAGCCGGTTTCACGTTTGGAAAGCTCACACCATTTCAGGCAGAGAGGCGAGCACTGGTGGAAGCCCTACTGTTATGTTACAGGAGAGGATGGACTAGGGTTGATATTGAAGTGGATAGTCTGTCGCTGGTTACCAAAATTTCATCAGGCGAGTATCAAAGCCATGGAATTGAACTGTGTAAAGGACTGATGAATCCAGCCATGAAATTAAGTCATGTATCGAGGACGGAAAACATGGCGGCTGACTGGGTTTCCAAGCAATCGTTGAAAGAGAGAAGAAATTGGGTTTTCGATTGCTATCAAGTGCCAAATTCGCTATTAGCGATTTTGATGCTTGAAAGCTTGGGTGTGGGATATATTGACCTGGGTTAGGGTTAGGGTTCGAAGAAATTGAACAAGATGAAGGAGAGAAGGCTCTAGTGGTAGATGAAGAAATTAGGGATTGCTTTGCAATCGAACTCAATCAGTTTGGGAATTAGGGTTTTTTCCTAATTCTCTGGTATTGGGCCTAGATCTTTATTTCATTAAGTCTGTTTAGGTCAGGCCTACTATGTACTCGATCTGTTAGTTAATAAAATAGTTTATTTGCTTAAAAAAAAATCCATACTCATCAAGTAATATATATATATATATATATAATGCTTTATTAAATATTTTGTTTTTATAACATTTGATATAAACCGTATTATAATTATATAAGTTATCGATATATAATAATTATTGTTAAACTTATAGTCTATTGAAATAAAATATACTCATTATTTGTTTATTTTGAATAATGAGTAAATAAAATAAAATAAAATTAAAAATTAAAAATATGAATAATTAGATACTTTTTTTAGAGGATATTTATCAAATTTCAGATTTAAAAAAAGTGGAAAAAGAGGGGTGATTCAATTTCTAAAAGATTTGAATATTTTGAATATCAATTTCAAATATTGTGAAAAAATACAAAAAGAAAAGTAGAGAAGTGAATAGCTTCAACTAAGGGATTCGGGACCTGCATAAAGGGCAGGTTCTACTGATGGCAATCCATCTAGAAATACATGCAGTGTGGAAGACATGCTTACACGGCGTTTCTCTCGTATCCGACTCCATCTCCATCTTTCCCGCACAAATCGAGCACTCTACTGCTCCAGAAACTTGAACCGGTTTTAAACTTTTGTTCATCGACAAATCCATTGCAACCCTACTATTGTCTAGAACCGGAGGATCGTCTTCATCTATTTCATCAGTGGTTTCGAATTCATCTTCCTCGTCTTCCCCGACTGGATAATCAACCGGATAGTCGATTACAACTGTAACGCGATAAACCTTACGGTTTCTGTAATTCTCTACCGTTTTTCGACAATACCTAACGATTTGTTCGATCATGAAATCTTGAATTCCAGTATCTTCGAGGATGGTGTCTGCAAACAATTCACCAACTGCAGTTTTATAATCCGACTCTAAATCACTCATTAGCACTTCCGTTGGAATGCGGCTGGTTTTCGTGAAAACTTCGTGCCCAAAATTTTCCATGGAATCTTCAACTGGACAGTAAATGTATGTGATTTCAAAGTCGATAAGAAAAACCGAAAATTGTTCCCGTTCATCTTCAATTTGGGGTGAAGGGTCCTCGTAGATATCCCAGGAGAACTCACTCATTGTAATCTTAAAAAGAGAGAGAAAGCGATTAGAAAAGAGAGAGAGGACAAAGCCTTGTGTTTGTGTTTTTGTATTCTAAACAAACAATATATATAAGAAATCCTTACAAAGTTTCCTATTTTTTCTTTTCCTTTTCAAATTATGATGGACAAAAAAATAGTAAAAGTTTCCTATTTTACTTTCCCTCTTTTAGAAAAAAACTTGTTTTTTATTCTTCACACGGAGATTCAAAATCACATCAGAAAATATTTATTTTATAAAATATCGTTAAATATATCTTACAATTACATATAATTAGATTATCGCCGGCTTAGAAATTTGCTCCCTCTTTTCGTATTCCTTCAATAAGTTTCTAAATTCTTGAGATTCAAAGCAGACATGCCTCCTCCCGATGATGCTTCTGCCATTGCCGACGACGATTACACTGTCATTATCGAAGCCTATTTGGATGAAGTCAAGGAGACTTTTGTAGATCAAAGAGAGAAATATCTAATGATTCTTGAAATCTTGGGACGCCTTAGGGCCCGAAGGCCTGATTATGCTTCTTTACTTGCTCGATTAAAAGTACTACTTAGAGGGTATAATCATTTGATTCGTCGACTAAACATCTTTCTGCCCAACGGGTTTCAAATAGACATTGAAGAAGATGCAGCTTCTCCAAGACAGATGAAGTTCAACCAAGGGGTTGCTTTCTGTGAGAAGGTCAAGGAACGGTTACACAATGTAGATGAGTACCGGGATTTTGTGGAGCACATGCCTAAGTTTAGCACTGGTAGAATCCCAAAGCAAGTTTTGCAGAATTCGGTGGATCGTATACTTGGAGAACATCATGATCTGGTTGATGAGTTTGCTCAGTTCTTGGAGAATGAAAATTTTAATGAATTCGTTTATGCTGTTCTGATACAATCATTGGCGCCGGGATAGGTGGTAAACGTGGTCGGCCTGAGATTGATGCTGGCAAGGCTATGTAATCAAGTCCACGTCTCAACTATACTTTAAATGATGGCTCGTTTAATAAGATTTGTATTTTTTGCAAAAAAAAATAAAAATTATCGCCGGCTTATTTTTAAAGTTAGTTGGATATTCTTGATTTTTTATTTTTTATTTTATTAAATAAAAATATTTTTTATTTTTATTTAAATTTAGAATATCTTATGTAAAAGGTATCCTATTTTATTCAAAAATACCATACAAGTTCTATATAATTTTTCTAATACAATTATTATAATTATAACATTTTATTTTACGATAAATATACTATCCAAAACTAAATGTACTTTTCCTTGTTAGGATTGTAAAAGTCATGTATCTATAGAGTATTATACCTCTATTATTTTAATTTTATGTAGCTTATGTATGTGATTGTTGTTGATTATTTGGTGTTTGTTTGTTGAATTGTTAGAATTATTAGGAAGGAGATGTTTAATAATTTATTGTCGAGGTATATGTAATGTTTAGTTGTTGGCAATTTAAGGCTTGTTTTTAATTATGATCTTCAATAGAAAAATTAGGCTTGTCATTCTTAGAACCGACATTATTTTTTGTATCCTTGACTAATAAGGATTTAAGTTTTGGCATCCACATTTCTATTGACTTAGATTGCTTGAAGAAGATAGTAGGTTATGGTTTCCGGCTAGTCTCATCTAGAGTTTGACTGACATGGCTATCGTTCCTGCAGTCTATGTTTTTATCCAATGTATAGACATGTAGTGGAGTAGTTGGGTCTCTCACCATATACCACCTCTTTCTATAAGCCAATATTTTAGCCAAATCTGATCCATATTTTAGTTAAGGGTTCTTGGATAAGTCTAGCTCAATCTAAGCCATGCAGGAGTTATGCATAGTCCTATTCTTATGAGGAACCCATACTTTTAGGGGATTGCGTATAACCTTGGGAACATATCTGATGATATCTTCATGGTGCATATAAGAGGGGCGTCTTGGGAATGTTATCCATGTTGGAGTTATTGGTGATATACGTTTAGGATGAAAAATATGACTCTATTTAAGTAGTCGCTTTGTGTATTGTTCCACTATCTACACATTTATTCTCTACTGCTTTCTTAAATCTTCTATTGAGTCAGTCTCGATCATTAGATATCTCGGGTCCCAAAGGGCTAGAGTGAATTTTCCTTTGAATCCAAGATTACCAATAAACTTTTGTAATTCAGTCATAGTAGGCGTGCTTGCAAAAGACCTGCCTATCCACGTCTTTTTTGCCATAATATCCATAGTGTTTTTGTCTTTATCCAAGAATTCAATTTTTGGGTGGTCTGCCTTGGATGAGTATTTGATATTTTTTATGAATAGTGGTTTCGGTGTCAATTCTGTTAGTATCTGCATAAGTCTTGAAATGTTTTTAAGTTAGTTGTGACTGGTTGTTTAGGAGGGTTTTTTTTAATCAGGCTTTGCTAAAAAATAGGGTTATTTCTCAACGATGATAAATTATTTGAGATTATGAGGTGATTACCTGCTGTTTGTGATGGATTTTGAGAAATATATACTTGTTTCAAGAAAGGATAATCATTTTCTGGTGCATCTTGAATTGCATTATAGGTTTCACATTGGTGATTTAACCTTTTCCGTGTGTATTGTTTTTGGTGGATCAGATTATTGTTGGAGTATCTTGGAGGCGGTGGTGAGCTATGTATGACGGTGGCATTAGGGGAATGCGGAAGGTTGTGGCGATACAACTTGAGGTTGCTGAAAAATGTCTTTAAGTAACAGCAAATTGTCTTTAGCCATGTAGATTGGATGATACATGAATAAGCAACGATGATTCAAAACGAGAAAGAACTACTTAAAAAGTTGTATATATATATATATATATAAAGTAATAAAAACATATTAAATAACTACTTACAAAGTTATAACTTAGAGTTATTACAAAGAGGTAGTTATAGTCCTTAAATAATTATACAATATCATAATCTTGAGATTGATAACATCAAAACGATACTAGTTAATATTGTAATTAAAAATTTGTTGGTAAATATCTTTAGATGGCTGCTTAGATTTAAAGAAATCCAAAATCTATCTCTATTTCTCCAACTTGATATTTCAATGCAAATTCCGCATATTTTAGTCCTCCTTTCGAAAGCTTCTGTCTTCTTTTGTGTCCTACATGTACATGCAATAGAATTTTTAGTTAGGCATAAAACTTCTATATAAGAGGTGAGATAAAAGTATAAATTTGATAGAAACAAACAATGCCCAAGTCTTAAATAGTCTATTTCTATGCTTTCTAGCAATAAAATAGCACTAAGAGTAGCAGGAGTATTAGAAGGAGAGAATTCATAACTAAACTATTGAGAAATGGTATATTTTGTTACCCAATCAATATCATAGTTATGTTCTTGAAATATTTAAGACATAACCATAGTTGGCGCAATTAGAAACCAAAAGCTTTACCATAACAAAAAATATCAAATAAAACTAATGAATCAATTTCAATATCCACTACGGTGAAGCCTTTAGATTTACAAAGCAAGAGAGCATCAAGAATGTGTCTAGCTTCAGCAATTAGTGGAGTCTGTTTCCCATATAATTTATATATTGATTTTATTAATGATATAATAATACCACCACTAGACTCACCGTTAATTCGACAAGCTTCATCGCAGTTTAATTTTGATATGGAAATAGGATTTTAAAGATTAAGTTGTAAATAATGTAAATTTAAGGATTCAATTGTAAATAATGTAAGTTTAGTCCTTAAATTATAAATGATGTAAGTTTTAGAGAGTATTTACGATTATGTAATATTTTTAAGGACTAAAGGGCAATTTGTCCTCTTTTGTAACAGATTTCAGTTTAAGGTTAAGTCTTGGTTCCTCTATATAAAGGGCATGGCTCACCTAATAAAAGGGTTGAACACTTTTTTTACTGAACTCATTTATACTTAAACTTTCTCTCTCTAATTCATTCTGTCTAGAATTCTCTTATAAAAATTTCCTGAGGCAAAATCTAAACTCACCAAATTGTCGACTTCACTGGGGACAACATAAAGAATCAGTGACTTTATCTATTCAAATTTGATATAATCTTTCTATGTTTTTTGTTCAAATTTTATACAATGAATCCAGAAAATAATCATACGCTTTGATCATCTATGGAAACCTTAAAGTATGATTTACAAAGAGACGAAAATAGGCTAGATGGATCATCTCCAATCTAAACACAATTAGATATCAAGGTGCGAATGAACCAGTTTTTAGACAGGATAAATGCACTAAATAAAAAGTGTGAACGACGAGAAAAAGAAATCCACTCGGCGAAGCTTAAATCCGAGGTTAGGCAAGAAACAAAAAAAACTGATATAGGAGACCAATATGATCGATCCTGTGCTGATCGACGAGCTAAAACGGAGCATAAAAAACACGTTTTGTGTCTCTTAAAGAGCGATATTCTTCTTGCAAGAGGAGAAAAAACAAGCAATAGTATATAAACTATAGTGATGAGGAGGTAGAAAGTTCACTTTCGGGTTTTAAAAGATACAGGGGTTCTTCGAAAGAGGAATCAGACAGAGAGCAGTCAAGGAAGCATAAAAATTAAAGCAAATATAAAAGGGATAATGTTCCTCGTTCTACATGGTGTGATAGAAACACTTTGAACCAGTATGCTGAGACTGATCGAAATATATATGTTACATTGGGAACTGATGATCAGTTTGTTCAAGGTGTAGACTAGAGAAACTCTCCGTTAAGAAGTGAGATTCGCTCTATAACGCTTCCGAAGCGTTTTGACATTTCTAAAGTAGAGTAGTTCGATGGGATGCAACATCCCGATGATCACATCGAATAATTCAAGAACTATATGATGAATTTTTAAGATGACCACCGACTGGTGTGTCGTGCATTTTCACAGACGTTTAAGGGAACAACTCTAAAGTGGTACAATCAGATTCTGAGGGGATCCATTTCAAATTTTAGGGATTTTTATACTGCATTTCGAAGGCAGATTGTGGGGAGTAAAGAAATAAGAGCAAATAGGGATACCATTATTTAGTGCAACCAGGCACCTAGAGAGAAGTTGAAGAATTATACAAAGAGATTTGTTTTAACCAAAGCTAGTTTGGACAACTGTAAAGAGAATGTGGCAATGGCAGCTTTTCGCCAAGGATTATTGCCAGGGATCTGGCCAATGAGACTACAAAAATAAGGGCCTTAACTTTTGGAGCTTTGATGGCTCAAGTTGAGGATCATATTAAAGTCGAGGAGTCAACTAGAGTTCGAGGAGGACCGGTTAGCACTCCAAATAATTCGAGTCAGGAAACCAATAACCAAGGGCAGCCCTCGAATGGAAATGGTAATCAACAGACAAGACAAAAGAACAACTTGCCTCTATGGTATGGTGGATATTCAAATCACGCTCCATCTAACACCTATAACAGGCCAAGGCCAAATCAATGGGTTAAACCAGAGTATTATGCTGATCTGACAGAAAATATAGTTGTGAATTGGGATAAGACCAAGAGATTCGTAAACTTTAGGAAGCCAGCTCAAATTAGTAGGCCAATGGAGGAAATGACTAACAAATATTGCAGATATCATGAGGATATCGGGCATGATACCAATGACTACATTGCTTTGAAGAAAAAGTTTCAAATTTTGATCGAAAATGGGAAACTCCCGACTTATGTAAAGTCATAAGGGAGCGGTTCGAAAAATAATGTTGCATCAACTTCGAAGGCTGCACCAACTGAGAATTTGATGATTTTAGATTCAAAGGTTGAACCATTTGATGCTTCTTCTGAATATGTGGAGAAATATCCTAACAGATTGCTTTTGATGGCAGTCGAAGAGCCCATTGAAAAGGGGCATGTATGGGATTTATGTAAATTCTTTGAATCATTAGCCATTTTTGGAGGCGATTTGATAACTGGTAATTCAGATAGTTCGAGGAAGAGACATGTTGTCAACTTGAAAACTCAAATTGAAGGGAAAACGTCTACACATTTGTATGGAATAAAGGGTATTCCTTTTATTTTTTTTGATGAGGATGATTTACGAGGTACAACAGGGCAACATGAAGATGTTGTGGTTATTGGAGCAGAGGTGGCTGGCGTTGAAATTCGGCGAGTGCTTATTGACACTGCCAATTTTACTAACGTTTTTTTAAGTTAACCTATGATAGAATGACAAATCCACCTCAGACTTCTCAATCAAATCAGATAATTATAGGGTTTACCGGTGTAACAGCTCGTGTTGTTGGAGAATTCGAGGGTGAAGTAAGTGTAGAAAAATGACCATTTAAGAAAAAGGTCCAGGTACTTTTTGTCGTGGTGGACTGTCCCACGAGTTACAATGCTATTTTTGGAAGATCATGGCTTTTAAGAATGTATGAGGTGGTGTCAACAATTCATCAGTGTTTTAAGTATGTGGTCGGAGATCGGATTGGGGTCGTTCGAGGATCCAGCAGTGGAGACTTAATGCACTGGTGATTGCTGCTAGGAAGATGCGTCTATATTTTCAAGCTCATATTATTGAAGTCTGAACTTCATTCACTTTGAAAAATATTTTACAAAGACCTGATATTTCAGGGAGAATCACCAAATGGTCAATGGATTTGGGGGACTGTGACATTTATCTACACCTCGAACAGCAATAAAGGCGCAAGCATTGGTATATATTTTTGTTGAGTTCCATTCGAGCCGGTCAGATGTGGAAGAAAGTAAAAAGGACACTCCAGTAAATTCAAGGTGGGTTGTCCGAACATATGAAGGATCTAATGTTTCAGGGTGCAGTTTTGGGGTTCAATTAATAGCTCAAACTAGAGAAACGATGATTCAGTCTATTAAATTTGGTTTTCACGCTTTAAAAAATGAAGCAGCTTTGGCTGAGTTAAGATTGGCAAAAATTTATGGAGCGACCTCGGTACACTTAGAAACGGATTCTCAGTTGTTAGCAAATCAGGTATCTGGATTTTTAGAAGCAAGAAAGGATCGTTTGATTTTATATTTTCAGGAACTTCGGAATTTAATGCTTCTGTTTGACAATGTTGTTGTGGAATATATTGGTCGAGGGAGTAACATGGTGGCTGATTCTTTAGAATATATCGCTTACAAGGAAGAATATCCTTGGATTTTGTTACAAGAAAATCTTTCAATTGTTACTCAATCTAATTAGTGCGAATGTATAGAGGAGTTCTTTGTCACATCTGAAGTAATATGAGGCGATTGGCGATCAGACATTCTCAGTTTTTGGACTCAAGGAATATTACCAGATGATTCAAGATTGGCCAAAAAATTGAGAAGTAAGGCCTTTAGATATATAGTACTGGATGGAATATTGTATAAAAAGGCATTGATCAGTCCATTATTACGATGTTTAAGCAAGCAAGAATCACAAGAAGTGTTATCAGAATTGCATGATGGTGAAGGGTCAGCTCATTGCGGGTTCAAAGCTCTATCACGTCGAGTTTTACTTACAGGATTCTATTGGCCTACAATCATGAATTATGCTAAGAATTTAGTTCGAAGTTGTTATACTTGTCAGAGATTTGCTAATACTATTCATAGGCCAGCGGTGCCACTTATGTCTATAACTGAGGCGGTACCATTTGATAGATGGGGAATTGATCTGGTGGGTACTTTGCCAATCGCTACTGGAGGAAGACAAATGATAATCCTAGCAGTGGATTATTTTACAAAGTGGGCCGAGGCAGAACCGCTATCAGGGACAAAGGAAAAAGATGTGATCAAGTTTATTGTGAACAGTATTTGTTGCCATTTTGGAATTCCTCGGAGGATTACAACAGATAATCCTCCTCATTTTAATAACAAAGAGATGGCTTTATTTTGCACTTCGAAAGGAATTCAACAATATTTTTCGAGGCCTTTTCATCCTCAAGATAACCGATAAGTGGAGGTAACAAACAAAACAATTTTAGATGTCTTGAAGAAAAATTTGACGGGGGCAGCAGGAAAATGGCCAAACTATTTACAAGAGGTGCTTTGGGCTTATCAGACAACTCTTAGAGAGGCTACAAAAGAGACTCCTTTTGTTTTGGCAAATCGAATAGATGCAGTCAACCCCATAGAATCTATGATGTCATCTTTTAGACTAAATCAATATTCAGAAAGATCCAATGATGAAGTTAGAAAGACGAATTTGGATTTGATTGAGGAGAAAAGATTCGAGCTCATTTGAATGTAATCCACTATCAAACTCTTATGAGGAATAGATATGATTCGAAAGTGAAGAGAAGAGATTTTAAAGAAGGTGATAAGGTGTTGAGAAAAGTATTTTTGCACACATAGGAGAAGAACCTTAGAAAAATGGCTCTGAGCTAGGAAGGGTCATATATGGTTGTTGAAAGGATAAAGCCAGGGTCTTATCGTCTTTGTGATTTTGAGAGGATGATGCTTTAACATCCATGGATTATACAACACTTGAATCTTTATAGGGAATAGACATGTTTTATATTTTGGAATTTTCATTTTTGAATGGCTCACTCTTTCCTATCCTATTGGCCCAGGAAGGTTTTAATGAGGCGCTGTACACATATTCAATATTATAAATAAAATTTGTTTTTGGCCAATGGTTGTTTACACATGCTTGAATAAAACTATCTCAACAACTTATCAAAGACGGATCATCTTTGAGACTGGTTAAAAGTACAATGTTCTGAAGTGTTTATAACACTTTTTGAAGAAACAACCATGTTTAATAAACACATTACCGTTTTTTCGAAGTGTAATGCTTAATAACGCACTGAGAGTTATTCGAAGAATAACGCACTGAGAATTCTTCAAAGTACAACCATGTTCACCAATTTCATTAAATTATTTGAAGTGGCAAGTTTATAATTATATGTTGAAATTTTAAAGTACTTAAGTCATATTCATTTTTAAAATTTAGCATCAGATAATATGTGAAGAGAATAAAAATAACAAAATATGGAAACCATTTGTCGATTAGATTGATTCTTTGAAGCACGAGAAGAAAATTCCTAATCTGACAAATACAAAAAGTGATAAAGTTATTCAGATGACTCATCCTCCTCAGATGATTCTTCTTCTGAAGATGATGAATCAGGGACGGATCGAAAGCTTCACTTGGACGCTTTTCGATGGGAATATCGTTCCAAAAACTTGTGAGATTGATTTTCAGATAAGTAGCATGAAGTTCTCGAAGATAGGCGATGACTGTTTCTTCTTTTCCATTATTAATAGTAGCCAACATGTCTTTTGAAAGTTCAGCTTTGGCAGCAGCAACAACAAAAACTTTTTCCTCCTTGAAATATTTCTTCAATTTAGCTATCGCATCGGTCAACTCTTTATTAGTTGCCTCGCAAAGGGTAAGAGTGTCTTGGGTACCTTTGGATTTGAATGTTTCAGCAGCCAGTTCATTAATATCATCAGTTTTGAGCTTATTCATAACCTTTTCATAAGAAGTCATCGACAATTATTTGTCAACCATATGTGTTATTCATAGATGATTTTTCATGCAGAGAGCACCTCGAATAAGCTCAGAGCTCGCTACTTCATACAAATGAAATTTCTCAACCATTTTACTCTGCAAATCTTTTCTTAATTTTTTTCTCAACTTCATAAGATCCTTTGTAATAGACCATGTCTTTAACTAATTGTTTCAGATGGTTTTGAGAATCTTCGAATTGGAAAGATATTGCTTTTGTAGCAATGTCATGATCGGTAAATGGTTGAAGTGCAACATCGATCGCAGGGTTTGGAGGAAGAGGAATTTATGTTTCTGCTGAACGAGGACATTGAATCATATCTAAAGTTGTTGTTGGAACATAAGGACAAATAATTTCTGGAGACGCCTCGACAGGTGTTGGTCTCTCAAAATTAAGCATATGAGTTTGAATGACTTGAAGAATAGGACCGTCTTCACCAGTAAGCGCTTGAGTGTTCTCAAAATTAATGAAACTATCAGGATCGAAGTTTTCATCATTTTGGTTTTCATCATTGGCATTGTCGTCAATGATTATCAAGGTGAGGTCATTAGCTATTTGTTCTTCACCCAAAGGGTTTTGTTGATCTTCAGTAATGATCCCTTCTTTATCGACCAACGTATACACAGTGATTTTTGCTTGTTTCTTTTTCTTTAAATAGGAAACTGGAAGAAGATTTCTTTTTCTTCGAAAACGGTTCTTGATCTTTCCCTTCTTCGATGGGTGAAAGAGCATGTTTCTCCAGTTTTTCTTTTTTGAGGTTTTGGCTTCGATGGAGTTGAAGGGCTAGCACCAGATGTCTAAGCTGTATTTTTATTTTTATTTTTTTGTTACCCTTTTCTTTCTTCTTTTTTGGTAAATGACTCTCTGATTTGTTACGAATAGGGAGAAAAACCTTACTGTCGGGATGAAATAACCTTTTGCATGCTATCTTCAGATTGGGCTGTGACATCAAATCTTGAGGCGGTAAGGCTCCTTCGGAGATTGGAAATAAGTGGGAGTTAAGGAAGTTTATTTGTTGGAAGGCAGTATGAAAAGCATTATTCCACTATTTCTCAGCCCAAGCGGCAAGTTCTTAAAAATAATTAAGAAGGAAAAAAGAAAAGTGAATATATTTGAAAATATATAATGATTCGAAGTGCTTATGGGTACTTCTCCAGATGAGATTAAGCTTTGAGAGATTGTTATTGGAAATTTCCTTGTTGTTCTCCTATGCTCCTAAGATAAAGATAAACTTCTGCTTCCAGAATTTATGAGCTTTTAAGAGGTTATCTATGATTTTGAGGTCATCCTCCAAGGTGAGGTAATAAAAAAGAAGCTTCAGACCTTTCGATAGTTGAGTCAAGAAGATGAAATCCTCGATGCTTATTCGAATTTTGGATAGTCAAGATGCCATTATCAATGACATAACTGTGAACCATTGATTCTGTGTCACTTAAGTAGGGCATAAGTTGAGAAGTTCGAATTATTCCACGATTATAGGATCCAATGGAAACTGAAGACCTTAATTGATGATTTCAGGGTAAACTACCAGTTCATCATCCTTGCAGTCTAAGGGGGTTTCTCCTTCCTTAGGCAGCCGAACTGTGATATTATCTCACATTCTCCATTTCCTCTTCAAATATGAAAGTTGGCTCTCCTTAATATATATCGAACCTTTTTTAATTGAATGATATAATTAGCATCGAGATCCCTCAGATTTCTGCCAATTGCAGCTCTTTCTTCTTCAGAAACAAAGCCTGGTTCTTTCTTTTTTCGAGGCTTACGGGTATTTTCTGAGTTCCCGTCACTGGATTCAGCTTCATGGTGAGTTCTGGTAGCCTCAGAATCAGCTTCCTTGGATCTCAATGTTTCTTCTCTAGTTTGGGAAAGGTTTTCTTGGGGCAATGGATCCACAGTTTCATGTGAAGGATTACTTGCTTGGGAAACTTCCTCGGTTATTTCTATATGAGGAGAACCTCGAGTATCTGGATTCAAAGGGAGGGGGGGAGTTGGAATGTTTTCTGAGTCGTCTTCCATAACTATAAAAGTTCTTTTTTTTCTTGTTGTTGAACAATAATTCGAAGAAGAAGTATTTGATATTTACCTTGAAGAATATTCTTCAATAATTAAAGGAGAAACTTTACTCTGAGATGAAGAGGCTCGAGGTGTTTTAGGACCTAAGACTCTGGAAGAGTGACGTTCTTCGATTATCGTAGAAGGAGAAAAAGCAGGAGTTTTAGTTGGATCGAAATTACCGTAGTAAATTATTTTGGTGGTTGTTCAAATATGAGCATTATTGATTAATCATGCAGCTCTATATTCCTCCGCTCTTTGAGTAATGCAAAAGTAGTCGTACGATCCGAAGAATAAGTTGTTATCAGGTTCTGGAGATTTTGGCTTCTTTGGTATGTTAGCCTTAGATCTTCGGGTTTTTGGGTTTTTTCTCATGAACCGGATGAAGATTGATCGGAGAAGATGAGTTTTGATAAAAAAAGTTTGGTTTTTTCTGATGAAGTTACTGGAAAAAGGAAGAATACGATGAAGGTAGCCTAGTGTTTTAATTTTCTCTCAAATGATTTGTGTTGTGAGAATGAAAAATGAGGCTATTGTTGAATTTATAGAAAGAAAAGAAGACGTCTGAAGTGGAAGGGACTCTGATGATGATAGGGTAGAATAAAAAGTGGTGAGGAGATTAGGATTTCGACATCTGTCAGACTAGGCATCTACCTATGTGTTTAGAAGCTATACAGTCATGATGGATTTGAACGGTAATATGAAACGGTTGCATATGTTTCTAGTCTTGATAAAAGTCGATGATTACATTTTGAAGCCCAACCTCTATAATGATTCGAGGAGAATTATTGACTTTGACGTTATATCAGTTTTGGGTTGCTTCGGATTGGTATCTGCTTTTGGCTGCTTAGAAGTTGTTGACTTCGAATTTGCATTTTTCAACTGATATGATATGTGGAAGAATTCGAAGACATTTTAGTTCTCATTCATTGACTAACATGATAACTATGGGGATTCTGATATGGAAATAGGATTTTAAGCATTAAGTTGTAAATAATGTAAATTTAAGGATTCAATTGTAAATAATGTAAGTTTAGTCCTTAAATTATAAATGATGTAAGTTTTAGAGAGTATTCGCGATTATGTAATATTCTTAAGGATTAGAGGGCAATTTGTCCTCTTTTGTAATAGATTTAAGTTTAAGGCTAAGTCTTGGCTCCCCTATATAAAGGGCAAGACTCACCTAATAAAGAGGTTGAACAATTTTTCTATTGAACTCATTTGTACTTTAATTTTCTCTCTCTAATTCATTCTCTCTCTTGAATTCTCTTATAACAATTTCCTAAGGCAAAATCTAAACTCACCAAATTTAAGCCTATTGTTCAAAGTAAATTTCCATTTAACCAAATAGGGTTTTTTTATAGCTAATAACATGATGAATATACTCGATAGCATGAGCAATAAAATATATATATTAATATATATATATATATATATATATATATATATATATATATATATATATATATATATATATATATTCAAATTAGATATAATTAGATCATCACCGGCTTATTTTTAAAATTAGTTAGATATCGAATTCTGAATCTTGATTTTTTAATTAATTAAATAAAATTATTTTTAATTAAATTTTAATTTAAAATGTTTTATGTAAACAGTATCATATTTGATTGAAAAAGTTCATAAATTATATATCAATTCAGTATGATAAATAAAAAACGAAACTCTAGTAATTTTCGTCTGACTAAGAAGTAAAAGTGATAAACTTCTGTCTTCCTACTAAAACAACGATCACTTTTGTAACTTTTTTGGTGGTTGCCGAATTAGCTTTAGGATTTATCGCTTGAATTTCACTTTTATTTTTTTAAGTTTTTGAAATTCAAATGATATTTCCCTCCGACCAGCATTTTGGATAGATTTGGAGTTTCGTCGTCGGCTAAATTATCTAGATCATGTGGTTCGTTAGTCTTCAAAGATGGTTTAGGTTGGTCTTCTCATATTCACTTCCAAGATCTGTTCTTTCTTTCATATCATTTTGTTGCGGGGTGCATCAGACCTTCCAATACCGCAAATAGTAGGTTTCAACCCTCAGGCACTAGTGTTGTTTGCGTCATTGATGGTGACTAGTTCATGGAGTCTCATGCACCGGCTATGCTCTACAACATTTTGGTCTATGTCATTGATAATATCCAGTCATCGTGGAATCTGTCGAAGATGACCGATATCATAATCAAGAAGAATTTTGAGGTGGCACTGAGGTGGATTTCGAATTTTCTCCACTAAGGGAAATTGGAGACGGATAAGGTCGACACAGGGAGATCTTCTAGTTTGTTCTTAGATATCATCTTCATTTCTCTGGTGAAGGGCGTAGTTATGGTGAGGATGAGGGAATCTACCTTCATAACCACACTATGACTATTTGTATTAGAGCTAGAGGTTTGCTCCCTTGTACCCATTTGGCCGGTCTGTGTACCCTCAAAGCGAGCATATTTGCGACCATTCGCTTACCCAAATGCAAGATCAAAATCTTTGATCTCATGATAAAGTCAGGTGTTGATTCGAAGCCCCTTATCTTCCTTTTGTTCGATAAGCCCATAACACCTCCTGCAAATAGTTAGGCCATTTTCCTAAAACTTATGTCAAATTCTTATTTAAACCTTCCAAAATAGATCTGTTTGTCACTGATACATCAACATTTACTTAGGGATGAAAAGGTGTAGAAAACAAAATTTTATCCCCCTCGGAGCACAAAAATAAGTCATTTCTTTGTTATTAAATTGAGGGCCATTATCCATGGTAATTTTTTGAGGTATCCCAAAGCGGCAACAAATACTGTTTACAATGAACTTAATTACATCATCGACCTTTGTCCCAGACAATGGTTCAAATTCCTCCCACTTCGTTAAAGAATCAGTTGTCGTAATAATCGTTTTTCGTCCTCCATAAGCCATCACCAATGGTCCTACTAAGTTTATTTCCCATATGTCAACAGGGATGGCTTTGGTAATGGAAATGTGTGGGACTGCATGTTTATGAATAGAGTTGGGAAACCGTTGACAAGTATCACAACCTCCAACTAAACTCTTAGTGTCGCTCATAATTGGAGGCCAATAGTACCCTGCCAACAAAAATTGACGTGTCAATGCCTTGAAACCACAATATGTTGAACTCTCTCCATCATGTAGCTCTGACAGGATTTCGTGTGATTCCTGTTTGCTCAAGAATCGAAATAATGGCCTTTTCAACATTTGTTTTGTATATTACCCCATCTAAAACCATATAGCCACATGCTTTACCTTTCAACTTCTTTTCTAGATTTATATCTTGAGGCAGCGTTCCTCTTAACAAGAAATTCAGAATATTAGTTCTCCAATCGCTTCAAATTACATTTGGAGTGACGAAAATTTCTTTCTCCGTATTTGCACTGTTCTAAGCGGGTTAAAATCGAAGGACTCTCCTGCAATAAAGTCTAAGGGCATCCTTCTGTGTATGCCACGGTTTCCAAATAATCAACAACTATATTTTCTCATGGTCTGATATGCTCTACATTAACATGATAAAAGAGAAGAGTCAAATTTCGAAGCTCACGAAGATATAAAATTAAATTATCCTTTTTGGCTTCGGAAATTCCAGCCACTTGATTTGCTACCAACTGGGAATCTATTTATAAACACACTGAAGGTTCCCCACCGATGCTCGCAAACCTTAAACCAGCCAACGCGACTTCATATTCAGCTTTGTTATTTGATGCATGAAAGCCGCATCTCATAGATTAAAATATTGTTTCACCAGAAAGAGCAATCAATTGAACTCCAGCACTGCATCCTAAGATACTAGAACCCCAATTAGTTCGAACTATCCACACCAAACTCCTTGGCAAAACCTCATTGTTTAATTCTTCGTCTGATTTGCTTGAATATAATTCAACAAAAAACTCTGCTAAGGCTTGGGCCTTGATAGTTGTCCGAGGTAAAAAGATGATATCAACATCTCCTAACTCAACTGACCTCAATCTCCCAGCAATATTGAGTAGTTGTGAAACATGTTTCAATTGGAATGAAGTTCGAACCTCAATAGTGTGAGCTTGAAAATATGGCGCCTCTTTTTGGCATCCACAACTAAAGCCAAAGCCAATTTTTCAAGCTTCAAGTGCTTTTTCTTTTGTTGCTACTAGACTCTTAGTGACATAATACACTAGCTTTGAAATTCCTTAATCTTTACTTATCAACACAACACTTACCGCAAAATCCGATAGTGCAATATAAAAATATCGTTGTTCTCCAATTCGAGGCTTGAATAGTATTTCTGGTGAAGACAATAATTCTTTAATGCTTGAAATTGCTACTTCACATTCTGAGGTCCACTCAAACTATTTTAGTCTTCGCAATAATTGAAAGAAATGCAAAACGAAGATTGCCCCTGATTGTTTGAAAGTTGTCCTGAGTTATTTTGACTAGTTCCAACCACTCCTCGAACTCTAGTCAACTCTTTTACCTTAATTTGGTCCTTTAAATGATCCCTCAGCGCTCTAAAAGCCAAAGATCTTCGTTTTGTTGTTTCATTCGCTAGATCTCCTGGTAAAGATCCTTTTCGAAATGCTGCCTCTGCTACCAGCTCCTCAAAATTATCCAATCCAGCCTTGGTCAACACAAATCTCTTAGTATAGTCCTTCAAGTTTTCTCCTACTGTTTGATTACATTGAATTATCGTAACTCCATTCGCCCGCATCTCTTTGCTACTCATAACCTGTCTTCGAAAAGCTATATAAAAATCTTTGAAGTTGGAAATAGACCCTCTCAGAATTCTGTTGTACCACTTCAAAGCTGTTCATTTGAATGTTTGAGAGAAAGCTCTACACACCAATCTATCACCGTCCTCGAATTTCATCATGTAATTTTTAAACTTTTCGATGTGGTCGTCAGGGTCTTGCATCCCATCAAAATTTTCAACCTTTGAAATATCAAACCGTTTCGGAAGAGAGATGGATCTTATCTCAGTCGTCAAAGGAGAATTTCTCCACTCAAATCCCTCAACATATTGATTGTCATTCACATCTCCCATCACAACGTATAAATTCCGATCATCCATCACGTTGTATTGATTTGATGTGTTCCCTTAAACCACTCAGCTTCACTCAAGCATCGTGGTATACTTTTTTCATAGCTTTGTATTTCTTTCGTGATTTTCAAGGTTGATCTTTTTCTTCTTTCGAAGATCCTCGATACCTTTTTAACTCAGATTCTGAATTTTTTATTTCTTCATCACTGGACTTAATATACTTGTGTTTGTCTTTTTTCTCTTTTCGTGAAGTGTTACGCTCTTTAGAAGATTCAAAATGCATTTTTTTGCTCACTTCGAACTGTACGAGCTGTATAAGATTGACGAGATTGGTTATCAGTGTTATTCTTGTCATCCACTTGTCTCACCTCTGATCTCACTCTAGCTGATTAAATTTCTTTGTCTCTCTAGTCATACTTCTCATTTAGTGCTGTAATTTTATCTAGTAGTTGATTCATTCATATTTCAATGTCCGACTGATTTTGTCGAAGTGGAATAGATTCCTCCTGCTTATCATCCCCTCATTGCAAATAGTGTTTTAATGTTTCAACAACTGCTTAAACTAATGGTTCACTTTTTTTTCTTAGATTCATTGTTAATCGAGACAGTTCTTTGTACAATAACAAGAAAAACAAATAAAACGGGAACAATTTAGGCACCACTCGTGATTGTCCCCACTGGAGTCACCAATTTGGTGAGGATTATCTATGGTTTATAGAGTAAAATCAAGTAGGTAAAGAGAAGTATATAAATTTTGGGAGAAGTATTCTAGATAGAGAACGTCAAGAAGTGAAATTAGTTTATCTCAAAAGTCAGAATCCTTTCTCAGTTCAGCCCTGGCCATTGTATATAGGCGCAGAGACTTAAGCATAACAGAATCGGTTATATTAAAGGTCTATTTGCACATTAGTCCCTCACTTATTCATAAAGTTCTAAATCCCTCATATAACTATACAATTTATCATACAAGGCTTTATTTATTTACATTTTGACCCCCAAAATTATATTTCCTTATCAGGATCGGTATCACCACCTATATTCCAATTACTCATTTCTCGAAGGATGAAAAATATAAGCTTACAATCGTCAGTGGTGGAATTATATGTGAATTCATATACGTTAACTTTCATATGTTGGCAATACTTAGGAGCATGTATTTCCTTGAACTGCTTAGTACAAGGATTGCATATATGAAAGTTGTTGTCATACCCATAAATATATATACATACCAGCCTGTTAACAAAACCAAAAATTATACCTAGTGAGAACCCAATGGAAAAAGGGAATTCAAACCTTTAAACCTCAAGTACACCATCAATACTCCATGATTTAAGTATATTATTCCTCATAACACCGATTTCAAATGCTTCAAACTACAACTTAACAAAATCAGTGCAACAAATAAAACACCGTCACGATTTAAATACGAAACGCATAAAATATTTTACTAGTAACCTATATAGTGTCAACATCTCGTAATTGAATTTTCATTGCTTGTCACTTTCTAAACATTTCTCACCAATCCTTGAAAAGAATAATAAAAAATAATAAAATAGAATTAACCATATTTTGAATTTTTTTTTTAAAATATTATTTTAAAAGAACAAATAATGTTTCATAAAGTTTCCAGTCCGAATGATCTTCCAAACAAGTGTTGGTCAGTAGCACCAGCATATTATGTTAGAAATTTAATAACTGAAAAGGCTAGGCTAAGTATTTTAAGAAAATTAGAAGAGATAAGAGTAGCTTCAAACACTGTTTTTTTAACAGTTAAAAACGACCGGAAAGGGTTCATAACCTCCCAAGTTAGAAGAAGTTTCAAGATGTGATGTATTGGTTTCAGAACAAAACAAAACTATATAAACAATATCAATAAGTTTCATTTATTCTGATTTCCATGATTTCGATAAACACAGATCAGGGGAATGTTTTGAGCCAAAGCAGATATGGGCTATGTATGATGAAGACGATGGTATGACTTCATCATTCGCCAGATTGTCTCTGTCAACCCATTTCAGATTCACATTACGTACTTGAACTCTAAAGCAGATACTGAATTTGGGTGATATTGTATTAAAAGCTTAGTATGGTAAAAATTCTATTAGTGGGTCTTAAATGATAAATATTTGAGTAAAATAGGTCTTTCTGAGAGAAACATGAAAATATGGGTCGTAGATGAATACTAGTTAGGGTTTTGTGTCTTAAATGGTACTTAACACTTAATACTGCTTATCTCATATATATATATATATTAAATGTTTGCATTTTTTTAAAACTCTACTTCGAGAAAAAAATCGAAAGTAAAGAAGCTAAAATAGGGATAAAAACCCTAATTTTATTAATCAAAACAACTCCCCAAACAATGTAAAGAAGATATGTTTATATAAGGTTTCAATTGAAACCCTAAAACTAAAATAATAAAATTACTAAAATATTCTAAAGTATTAAAAACTCGAAATAAGCTGATAGATGAGCCCAAATGCCTAAAAAGCCCATATGGCACAAGCATAGCTGGTGACTTGCACTCGTGGCGTCGTTTCCTTCGAAAAAAAGTGTTGTGGGTCAAAATCAGACACCGGAGCTCTGAACTGTCAATTCACCGCATTCTTCGGGTGATCGCCAGTCTTCATAAATTTCAGCGCTAAACTGTCTGTATAACGAGTTTTGTTTTCTTAAGGGAAACAAAACTAGATCCATTAATGATATTTTTTATTTTACCCGGTCTCACATTTATCATTTAGCATTTATGTTTGGTATCCACCATTTCCATTTTACACGAGTCTCGGATATATCATCTAAAATATTGCTCTCGTATCAATCACCTAACCTTTATATCTCACATATAAAATATGGGTATGGCATATATAATCTAACATCTAATTCTCGAATCTACCACTACCATTTTAAACTCGCCTCGCAAATAAGATGTATATGAGTGGTCTCACATCTAGGAATAGTCGACATGGGACAAAAAGTTACTTGAAAAACGCAAACACGGTAAAATTTTATCTAAAATAGAAAATTGTTTTATTTCCCCAAATATTCCTTTGATTAAATCTTAGAAACATATTCCAATTATAATTTTTTCCAGTTTATCCTCTTGATTATAGTTTGTCAAATTACAAAGAGTTATATTTTAGTTTTCTCGATTTACTGCGCGATTGAATTCGATTTAAAATAAAAGAGAAATAAAGTGGTAAGACAGAAAGAATCACCAATAATAAGAATAAAAAGACAAAAAAAAAGAGAAAAGGGGTTTAATTAAAATAGGTAAAAAAACATTTTCCTCATATAATCAATAATGTTATTTGAGGTTTAAAAAACTAGATAATAGGTAGTAATTAACAAACTTAAATATGAATTTGCTATAAATAAATGTTAATAAAGATATTAAGTAAAAAATAACTACGATTTTGAATATTTTTACTTTATAATAAAGCCATTAAACGGGTTATCAGGGAGGCGTAACGAACGCGGGGGTTTAACACTCAATCATGAACATCATAATAATAATGCTAACTGCTTCTTCGATAATAGGAGTAATCAAACTAGGCATGGACATATGGGTATAAAACCGAAGAACCAAACCGAACCAAAATAACAGATTCGGTTTGGTTTCGATTCCCTACAAATATTCGTTCGGTTCCTTGCCTTAAATATCCAGGATTCTTGGTTCAATGCGCTTTGGAACCGGGAACCGAATTGTACCCATAAAAAAATGGAATAACCAATAATACCCTTAAATATCCACGATTCTCGGTTTGATTTGGTTTTATTCAGATTCAGTTCCTTTCAAAAATTCTGTTTCTTTCGGGTTTGGTTCCAAACGATTCTTTTGGTTACAAAGTAACCATTTAGTTACAAAGTAACCATTTGGAACCGAACCCCAATTCAACCAAATTAGAATTGGGCCAAATATCAAGAATAGGGTGACCCTAACTGAGATATACTTAGGATAATAGTTGAGGACTTATTATTATGAATTATTAAGTCATCATGAAAGAAAACTGTTTTCCCACTTGAATACCAATATCAAGGGCAAACCTTTGCTCACTTGCATCGAGCCCCCTACCTGTTAATGATCTGTACCGATGAAGATCTTAGAGGGATAGCCGGACCTTATAAAGATATTGTGCTCTTTACTGTTTATATTATTGGGATTGAGATAAGAAAATAACTTGTTGACGCTAGGAAATTAGCATAGATGATGTTAAGCCTTTGTCTAAGATTAATATTGATGTTTATATGGACATAAGAGATCTTTTGTCACTCAATCTGAATGTTTGTCTGATCACTAAGATTAAACGATTTTTATCGCTTGAGAAATAAGAGGTAATTACAGTCAAGGTAGATAAACTAACAAGTGTCATCGTATTCGAGAGTATATCGACTATGTCTGGACTGCTGGTCTTATTACGAAATAAAAAAAAATAGAAAATGTGTATCGATTTTAAATACTTGAACAAAGCATACTTAATGACCCTTTCTGATTGTCGATGGTAGATCGGTTGGTAGACTCGATATTTGGAAACAAACTTTTATCATTCATGGATGCATATGCAAGATATAACCATATCCAAATGCACCAAACTAATTAGGAGTGGATTATCTTCATCATTGGTCGGGGCTTTCATTGCAATAAATCCATGCCTTTTGAATTGAAAAATGGAATGGAAACCTACCAAAATCTTTCCAATATAGCCTTTGCTAACTAGATACGTTAGAACATTAATATATGTATGTTGGAAGTTTATGGATCTATATGTTAATGATACATTTAGTCATTATCATACGAAAATATACTTTATAAGTAATATTGTTATTTATATAGTTAAGAATTTGACTAATAGATGAAAAACCATTATGGAGGTATAAATGAAAACATTAGGTGAAATTTGGGCCATGTGAAGGATTAAGCCCAAATATTAACACTTCAGAATAAATTTATAAGTTTATGGACTTAACTGAGTAATTCAACTTAGTGAGTTATGGACCTTGATCATAAAGAAAAATAAATATATATAATGCAATTTAGTTAAAGTTTAAACCTTATTATATTATCTATATAAACGATGTATGATAATCTTCCTTAAAGGCTAAAAGTTATCGTTGGTTCTTCATGTATAGCCCCTGTATCATAGTAGTCTTTGATCTTCACTTTTGTCTCTCACCATCCACGATCAGTCTCCCCGCACATTCCAGGGGACTAAAACTGACACAAAACTTGGGATTTGAGGACCAAAAGGGATACAAAACCTAGGATTTGGATGCCACGTGTAAGTTTTTAAATGGTTCACATATGCGGGGGGACTAATCATGCAAAATTCTAAAATATAAAGGATGGGTGGGAGACAAAAGTGAATATCAAGGACTACTTTGATATACATGCTATACATGGGCGACCAAAGTGATTTTTAGCCATTCTTTCAATTATCGTACAATATTTACATGTCGTATTGTTGGTTACATATACAAAAAAAAATCTTAGTTTATATTTCTCTTCTTTTAGAAGTTTCTTTTGAAGATCTATGAAGAACACACTAACCATATTTTAAATTGATTAAGAACACAAGAAAAAGATTGAATAGACACAATCGTATAGAAGATTTATGAAATACGAAAGAACCGGATCTACTGCTCTACTGCAATTAGTAACTACTCGAATGAACAACCTACAAAGTAAGTTTTCTCAATTTTCTAGTAGCAACTATAAATACAAAAGGGAACAATTTATTGTTTATCTTATAATTGATTATTGAGCAATTCAGTATATTCCATCAATTGATATTAAAGCTAAGCTCTCTTGTGAATCGATATAGGATAATATTTTGATTAATTGAATTATAGACGCATGTTTAAATTTTCATGTTTTGGTGTTCTATTTTCCTGGAGGACTTTTCCTCCCCTCCTTAATTTAGGGTTAATTCGTTACTAGAAAAAAAGTAGATTTTTGAAGTAAAGAGACCCTATATCGAAGAGTAAAACAAAATAATCAATTGACTTTGCAGACCTTCTCTGTGATCAGCCCCAGTATGATCGCGGTAAATGGGAAGAAGACCTACATCGTGATCACTCCTAATATGATCGTGGCAAATAGCTCATGTCTGTCACGATCAACATCAGTTCGTTGTGGCAAACCCAACTTATTGTAGTGAATAAGTTCTTTGTTGTAGTAATTGATCCATGAGAGTTCTAAGCTTGGGTCTTCCTTCCTTTATGATATGCAATCACTGATATATATTTGGACATGCTTGATTGTCTGTGTATGTGGTTAAATCATAAAATAAATTAATCCGTCCAAGTGAAAGTTAATTGGTAGATTGAGGATCTTAGGGTCCGAATAATTCATGGATTAAGTTTATTGCAAGTATTTTTTGTCCAAAGTAAGGTCAATACTTGGTATGATTAATCGTGAATGTCAAAAAATAATCAGAACATTAATCATTGAGTTTTTAATTGAATTAGAGGGATCAACCCAAATGAGGATTTCACCCATTTGGTTTACATATAATATGGCACGTTTGAGCACGTTTAAGTTTAAGTGTTATTTTAGTAAGTGTGAATCTTATATGATGTTTGTTTAACTATTTTGTAGTTAATATTGTTGGTTAAAATCTCACAGGAAATAAACCTCACATGTAAGATTGGTAAAGCTTTAACCAAAGTAAATAGGAGAATTAGATGTTCCTTAAGTGTCAAAATTATGACCGAGCACTAATGGTACCTAAACCCGTCTCTTTACTAAAGGAAGTATTCCCCATGATACAGATGAATTAAGGAATTTGAAATATTCCAATAGATTATTCTAGGCCCTAATGAGACAAGCGATACCAGCTGCATTCTGTGGGGATTTCTTGACAAATAATACATGCCCCTTCAGATTTTCTCACAAAATTGAAAAAAAAAACTTTACTTAAAATGATACGATAGAGATGCAATATTTGATGAACAAGATTTCCACAATTAATTACCAAGACGATCGGACCATACGAGAACATATTTCTTGGGATTTTTATGATTTCCAAAACTTAATGGTAATTAAGATAGATCTTCTTGAGGATTATGTGGTTGGTTTCGTCTATGAGTCAAGTATTTCTAATCTACTGGAAACTGCATGCCTGAGAAGTTGACAATCACTTAGGCGATTTGTTATGTTTCTCAAAAAAGAGGAAATATTGATAGGTGAACCGATTGAGGTGAATGTGGTAAGCTTTAATAAAAAAGTAAGACAAAAAAGTTTTGATTGTAATGAATATGAATTTTGTTCAAATAAGAAGAAACAAAAGGATTTGATCGATAGTCAGTATTTTTTCTTCAAGAATTGATAACATATAAAAAAGAGTTGTGAAAAGTACAAGCTTGCATAAAAATGTAAAGTGCTACTACTGCTTTATTATATTTGGAGGTTAATCTTGTTTCGTTTTCAAGTACTACTTGGTGATTTGATACGGATACAAACACTCATGTATGCAATTTTTTTGTAAGGTACGTTAAGAAGTTGCAACCTTAGTAAAGATGAAAGGGCCATATACACGACATAGGAAACTTTGTGCCAAGTTCTTACTATTTGTTATTTTTATTTAAAACTATCTCGTGGGTATATATTGTTTGAAGATTATCTATTTGTACCTTATTTTAGAAGGACTTTAATTTATTTTCCAACTTAAAGACAATTTTGGTAACTCTTGTCTTTTTATAATTAATCAGTTGAAACTTTCATTTAGTAATGTAATAATTGGCACTTGATGTTGGAAAATTTCATAGCTTTTAGGACCGATTTTGAAGAAAAAACTAGATAAGAGCATTAAGTGTGTTAAATCTGACTCAAGTGATGAATACTAGGAAGATATGTCGAATCATGTGAATAACGTTAAGGACGATTTACTATATACCTAGAGGAGTGCGGTATAGTCCTTTAATATATAATGTTGGGATCACCCAACATAAATGGTGTATATGAGAGAATACATGTACTTTTACAAGATATGGTAAAAAGTATACTAAGTAACACAATATACTAGTAAAACCTTATATGAACTCCAGAGTGGGCGCAAACTTAGCTCAAAATCATCTGCATATATAGGGGTGTCCATCTAAAGTAAAGACTTGCAAGTCTCAAGAAAAAAAGAATTAGACCCAAAAATGATTACTTATTTTTCACTGGTTATTCTGAGTATTCAAGGGCTTTTAAGTTTTATGATCCTTCCACCAGTAATATTTTTGAGACGGGAACAACAAAATTTCTTGAGAACGTGAGTTTGGGGAAGAATTCGGTAACAAATATTCATTTTGACAATGAAACTACAGATATTCATGAAGGTTCTAATGGAGATACTCAAGTATCATAATATTGGACTCTAATTCCAATCATTTTAATACCGTTAGAGCAAACGATACTCAAAATCAAACAAATATTTAATGTGAAAATTTTAACCATGATACAAATATGGTCTAGTTAGAACATGAAGACACTAAAGATAATGTCAAACTTCAACAGCTAAAGAAAATGTCATTGTTCGTGAAGATCAAACTCTACATACTTAAGAAGTAATAGTTTCGTTAATAAAGTCCACAAGAGAAATGAAGAATGTTATACATTTGGATAATATAATATATCTTCAAGAACATGAAAAGTCACGTGGTGTAACTGTAGATGATCTATCATCTTATGAAGAATCCATTAAGAGTTATAATTCTCAAGTATGATTTTTTACGACAAAATATTATAAATCAGTGCAAGTGCAAGATAACGGATACGAGAGCTTGTCCTATTACTTTTAAAATACTAGATGAAGATTCTAGACAATTGTTACGTGATTGTTAATGCTTTTAAATACATCATATATAAAATATACAACAACATAAATAGTCTATTTTTACCGCTAAAAGGTGTACTGGCCCTTTTTATCAAAATAAAAAGGATTGGTATCGCTCACACGCACGACAATCAATTTATCAAAAGCAGAAAATTTTAAAATAATTATACTTAAGCTTTAGGGAAATTTTCTTGAGGGTGTACTCCAAAATGGTACTTAAGCTTTAACTTTTATATTTGGACCATCCTGTTCTAATATAATTTTAAAATTTTATAAAATAATAATATATTAAAAATTAATTATTAATATTGAAATATCAAAAATTTAAAATTTCGATTAAATATCAATCTGATTAATTGTTTTCAAAGTGTAAATCATTCCATACTCATCGGGTAATATATATAAAAAATGGGAAAGGCTATATCTGGACCCCATTTGGCTACAATGAGACCTTAAATCAAAAAATTTATTTTACTTTATGTAAAATAGCCATTTTACCCATCATATAAAACCAAATTTTTGACAAAAAACAATTTTCTTCCTCTTCTCCAACCAAATTTATCTCTAAAACTAATCTTATACCCAAAGAATGAATTACATTAAAATCTAACTATTTCTTTCCTCTTCTTTAACGAAACTTCTCTCTATTTTTTAATTATATTTTAGTATCTCCTTGTGGAACTTTCCGACTTTTTATTAGTGTAAAAAGAATGAATCATACTAGTCGAAGAGCCAATTATTTTTTACAGAATTATATTACAATGAAAGAATTATATTACAAGGAAGTAATATGTGGACCCAGTAATTTGTATAATTTTCTATTAAGAAATAAACTTGTAAATGTGAAAATATTTCCGAGCCTGATGGTAATGGCAATCTTGTTCGAAACCCGATCATCTTAATGGTCTTATCTTAATGGCAAGATAAGACGCGAGCTGCAATATTTAAAAAAAAATCAAAGAAATCAATATTTGGAATCAAGATATTTGATTAATAGCGAAATCATAAACATCAATCAGATAACAAAACCACAAGAAAGAAAACAACACATCGATTTCTAAGTTTGAATTTAATTTACAACCAGAAACCCTAGCCAATTCACGAGACAACACCAACCTCACCGTAGTCTGGATTTCCCTTGAAGTGATAGTCGGTTTCTTGTTGTACCTCGCAAGCTTCGCAGACTCACCAACCAATTTCTAGAAGATATCGTTGATTAAAAAACTGTTCATGATTTCCATAGCTTTTCTGGAAATATCGATATCTTGATGAACCTGATTCAAGATCTTTAAGATGTAGACCTTGTAGGTCTCGACACTTTTCTTGGATCGTTTCGTTTTTTTATCAGCTCCGGCGCCAGCTTCTTTTGGTAACTTCTTTGTGGCCTTTGATTTCTTCTGAGCTGCTACGGCGGCCAAAGAATATTTCTCGGCGGCCTTCTTCTCAGTCGGCTTCTTTTCTGCTTGAGCTGCTATTGTTGATTTTGATTAGGAAATGAGTTCTTTAGAGAGAGATTAATTGGAGAAGAGAAATAATTTTCTGATTTTGATTGGTGAGATGCGAGCTGCAACTTCAATTTGATAAAAAAAAATAAAAAAAAATAAAAAATAAAAAAAAGTTGCATTTGATAAAAAAATAAAAAGAAAAGAAAAAAATAAAAAAAAACGGTTGGCTGAAAATGTTTATAAATTATTTTAGTTATATTTGGGATCTCATAATAACGGAAGAAGTTTAGCGTTGCCCATAAAAAAATTGGAAATTTGATCTCATAAGTACGACTTATTCTAATTACAAGCTCAACAAATGCAAAAATATTTTATTAAATTTTTTGTGTTTGTAACATTTGATTTTCTTTATCATTAATATTTTGTTCCCACCGTATTTTAAATATACAAGTTAATGATGTATAATAATTATGGTTAAATTTATAGTCTATTTAGATTGAAATAAAATGTACTGATGGTTTATTTTGTATTTATATTTTTCATTTGACCAGTATTTTTCTTTAATCAAAATTTGAGTGTTAGTTTTTTTTTATATATCAGAACTAAGATCGAACCCAAAACCATAACCCAACACCCGTCTGAAGAACCACTCCTCTGAAGAGGACAAACCGCAAAGAACTTCACGACAACAGGCAACAAAGCTTGACCAGAAACCAGCACTCACCCAGAGCATTTCATTAGCATCATCGACGACTCTAACCGGGGTCAATATAACCCACTCCAGGCTTTCCAATGTAACAATCGCAAGCAAAGGAGAGGGGGCATCAAATAAAAAATAATTTAAATAAAAAATAAAAAATATGAATAATGAGATATTTTTATCGTAAATAGATGCCCAACAACTATATATAATAATAATAATAAATTTATAATTGATTTAATTTTGGAGGATATTTATCAAATTTCACATTTTAAAAAAAAAGGAAAAAGAGGGGTGATTCAATTTCTAAAAGATTTGAATATTTTGAATATCAATTTCAAATATTGTGAAAAATACAAAAAGAAAAGTAGAGAAGTGAATAGCTTCAACTAGGGATTCGTTACAAAAAGAAAAGTAGAGAAGTGAATAGCTTCAACTAGGGATTCGGGACCTGCATAAGGGGCAGGTTCTACTGATGGCAATCCATCTAGAAATACATGCAGTGTGGAAGACATGCTTACACGGCGTTTCTCTCGTATCTGACTCCGTCTCCATCTTTCCGTTACAAATCGAGCACTCTGCTCCAAAAACTTGAACCCGTTTTAAACTTTTGTTCATCGACAAATCCATTGCAACCCTACTATTGTCTTGAACCGGAGGATCGATTGTTCCGGCTTCGTCTTCATCTATTTCATCAGTGGTTTCGAATTCATCTTGCTCGTCTTCCCCGACTGGATAATCAACCGGATAGTCGATTACAACTGTAACGCGATAAACCTTACGGTTTCTGTAATTCTCTACCGTTTTGCGACAATACCTAACGATTTGTTTGATCATGAGATCTTGAATTCCAGTATCTTCGAGGATGGTGTCTGCAAACAATTCACCAACTGCAGTTTTATAATCCGACTCTAAATCACTCATTAGCACTTCCGTTGGAATGCGGCTTGTTTTCGTGAAAACTTCGTGCCCAAAATTTTCCATGGAAAATTGTTCCCGTTCATCTTCAATTTGGGGTGAAGCGTCCTCGTAGATATCCCAGGAGAACTCACTCATTGTAATCTTAAAAAGAGAGAGAAAGCCGATTAGAAAAGAGAGAGGACAAAGCCTTGTGTTTGTGTTTCTGTATTCTAAACAATATATATAAGAAATCCTTACAAAGTTTCCTATTTTTTCTTTTCCTTTTCAAATTATATGATGGATGAAAAAAATAGTAAAAGTTTCCTATTTTACTTGCCCTCTTTTAGAAAATATTTGATTTTTATTCGTAGATTCAAAATTACATTAGAAAATATTTATTTTATAAAATATTGTTAGATAGTTTGAATATTACTTATTCTATGTTGCTTGAGAGAGAAGAGATTTTTTGGAAACAAAAAAGCTACTCTAATTGGGTTATAAATGGTGACAGTAATTCTAAAATGTTTCATAGTTATGTTAAAAAGAGAAGGTCAAAAAATATTATTATGGGAATTATGGAAAATAATAACTGTATTGACAAGGATAGTCTGATTGGCTCTTCTGCAGTTAATTACTTTTCAAATTTGTTAAATAAGACCCCTATAGAAAATGATATAGTGTCTGTTAGAAGCTTGATTCCTAGGTTAATCTCTGACATAGATAATGACTTTATACTTCAATTACCTTCTTTAGATGAGTTATATGCTGTTGTCAAAAGCTTAAATGTTGATAGTGCTTCTGGAGTTGATGGTTTCAACTCCAGGTTTTACATTGATTGCTGGTATATAATAAAGGATGATCTGTTAAATGCTGTGATAGATTTCTTTTCTGAGGTTATTCTGCCTAAAGGATTGTTTGCTACATTGATCTGTTTAATTCCTAAAACAAAATCACCTAAGACATGGTTACAGTTTAGGCCTATCAGCTTATGCAATGTTCTTAATATTATCATATCCAAAATAATAAACTTTAGATTAGCTAAACTTCTGCCTAAAATAATCTCTGAAGAACAAGGTGCATATGTGGAACATAGGAATATTCAAGAGAATATTTTAATTACGCAGGAACTAGTAAAAGAACTGAACAAAAAAACTAGAGGTCATAATGTAATCATTAACTTAGATATGTCTAAAGCCTTCGATAACTTAGATTTTAAGTTTATTTATGATGTCTTGCTGTCCTTTGGTTTCAATGATAAAGTTATTCTGTTAATTAAAAAGTGTATTGAAAATGTTAGATATTCAATAATAGTTAATGGATGTGCCTATGGATTTTTCAAATCAATTAATGGTCTTAGACAGGGTGACCCTTTGTCTCCCTGTCTATTTATTATAGCAGAGGAGTTCTTAATAAGGGGTATTAACAATCTGATAAACCTGAATAGCTTTATGTCATATAGTATGAAAAGTCTAATTAAAGTGAATTGCTTGGCATATGCAGATGATATAATACTGTTTGTAAATGGTTCACAAAGAAGTATTAGGCTGTTATCCAATTTTTTAGATAAATATCAATTACTTTCTGGTCAACAGATTAATAGACAAAAGACTACATTTATTCCATCTTTAAGAATGAATAGAGCTAGTTTACATGTATTAGAAAGCATCCTAGGATTCAGGCCTGCTAAGTTACCTTTTAATTATCTAGGAATACCAATTCATTCTAATAATTATTCAATTCATTTTGAGAAACTAATTGATAAGATAAGGAATAAAATTACAGAATGGAACTCTAAACATATATCCTTTGGAGGGAAGTTGACTTTGATAAACTCTGTTTTAATGTCTTACCCAATATATTATTTACAAGCTATAAACTTACCAATGAAAACAATATCTAGAATTGAGAAGATATTAAACAAATTTTTGTGGGGTTATAGTGATTCTAATAAGAACATGATGTGGTCTAGTTGGGAGAAACTGTGTAAGCCATATAATGAAAATGGTTTAAATTTTAGGAATATAAGAGATATACAAACTGCATATTCTTTTAAATTGTGGCTGAATTTTAGAGAAAATAAGTCATTATGGTCTAGTTTGATGCATTCTAAATATTGTTCTAATATTCATCCATTACAGTCCACTCTTAGAGGTTCTGATTCTAAAGTATGGAGAAGGATGTTTGAAGTTAGGGTTAGAGTTGAGTCTCAAATAGGATGGAAGGTAGGAATGGGTAATATAGATTTCTGCTTAGACCACTGGTTTGGTACTAGACCTTTAATAACATTAACAGTCTTAAACTCTAGACATTATACACCTTCAAAGATAAATGAATATTGGATTGCTAATGAATGGAATATTGATAAATTACTAAGAATGTTGCCTTCTGCTTATGTGATTGAAATCATTAGAGTTAAATTTAATATTATTGTATTAGATTCAACTGTTTGGAAACTATCTGATGATGGTAAGTTTAGTCTAAAAAATGCAGTGAATGATATAAGGCTTAAGGGTGTAAAATCTCTAATAAAAGGAAAAATTTGGAATTGTATTACACCTAAAAAATGTTCCTTTGTTCTTTGGAGAATCATGAATAATATGCTTAGTGTTGATAGTAAGTTACAACAATTAGGTTTTAGTTTAGCCTCAAAATGTTATAGCTGTATGAATTTAGAAAACTTGAAACATGTATTTGTTTAATGTGAATCTGCTTGGCTCACTTGGTCATACTTTTCTGCTATATTTAGGATAAGTATTGGGAGATACATGACTATAAATAACATCATTAACCTCTGGTTTATTTCTACAAACAAAAGAACCCATATTAGAACTGTTTTTCCATCCTTGATTGTTTACTCAATATGGAATAGTAGAAATAACAGCAAACATAATGATAAAGTCTTAACATCTAAAAGATTAATTAATCACATATTATATATGTTAACAGCCTTAGACTATGGTAGGCATTTAACTAGGAAACATTGGTTTAAAGACCTTCATATAGCTAAGGAATTGCACTGTTTTAATCATAGTAAAACTACTTTATTAAATCAGTATGTGGTTTGGTCGTTGCCTGTTAGTAATAGGCTGAAACTTAATGTAGATGGTTCTTCTCTTTTAAATGGTGAGGCTAGTTATGGCTTTATCATTAGGTATAGTTTAGGTTCTACTATTATAGCTAAAGGTGATCTAATAGGTAAATGCTCTGCTATAATGGCAGAGGCCATTGCTCTTATAAATGGACTTATATACTGTGATGATAATGGCTTGAACTGTGTAGATGTTGAAACAGATTGTTTAGAATTATTTTCTATGATGGAAACTGGTAAATACCCTTGGCATTTAGATAAGTTGTTACAATATAGTAAAACACTTTTTAAACCACAAATGACATTGAAGCATATATATAGAGAACAAAATTCTGCTGCTGATTGGATAGCTAAATACACATTAAAAATTCATTCTAGATTCATAGTAGGATCATCACATACTTTAAAAGAATTATATGCTATAACTCTGCTGGAATCATTAAATTTAGGATATTTTAGGATTTTTGATTAACTAATTGACAAGTTGTAAGACTTGGCAATTAATGTGTATTGGTTATTCTAGAGCAGGTAAAGGACTGATGCAATATAAAGCAATAGACAACAAGGGGATAAAGTCTGTAAAGGATGGGCAGCAAAGGAGGACAAGGAAGGAAAGATAGGCAGCAGAAGGAGAGAGCTTTGAAGGCAGGTAGCAAGGAGAGAAAGACTTGAAATAGGGAGGCAAAACTATTAGGATTAGATTGATATATGTATAAGTTAGCTACACAATGTAGCTTACTTAGTTAAGAAATGCTTAACCAATCAATCCTGAATCTGTAATGAACAAGATGTAAACTTTTTGATTGGATTCAATAAAATTTTCATTTCTTGGGAAAAAAAAATATTGTTAAATATATCTTACAATTACATATAATTAGATTATGGCCGCTTATTTTTAAAATTAGTTGGATATTCTTGATTTTTTTATTTTTTAGTTTATTAAATAAAAAATAATTTTAATTTTAATTTGGAATATCTTATGTAATCGTTATCCTATTTTATTCAAAAATATCATACAAGTTCTATATAACTTTTCTAATACAATTAAATAAATTTTTTACTTTTATAATTATAACATTTTATTTTAAAGTAAATATACTATCAAAACTAAATGTACTCTTCCTTACGATTATTTGTTATAATTTGGTTCATCGATAGCACAGATATGTCGCCACCAACTATTCCGTTCAACAAAATCTTTACACAGCTCTTTGGATACTTTCTAAGTGACTAAATAAATGCTTTGATTTGAAATTCGTCCATAGACTATCGATTTTAGAGACAAATTTTTTTTAGATTTTTAAAAATTCGCTAGTAGTCCATTGAGTATTTAGCTTGGATAAAGTTAGTCTTCCGCGTATGTAGATTAACATAAAGCTACCACGTGGCAACATACTCAATAAAAACTTGTATCATCAATAGTCCATCGATTTTAAGTCGAAGTTCAAATATAGTCAAGGTCAAAGTCGACGGACCATTAGTGATACAAAATCTTGTTGAGTATGGTGCCACACGACAGCTTTACATTAATCAACAGTTCCGGTGGACTAACTTTATCCAAACTAGATAGTCGAGGGACTAACAACGGACTTTTGAAAGTACAGAGACTATATGTCACTAAAATCGATTGTCCATGGATTCAAAACCCGAGATTAATATTGGGTTTCAGTTTTGGTAAACAAAAATCTGAGCATATGTTTCGTTTGGAAGCCTAACGGTAAAACCATTTACCAACACTCGCTTCGCACAACACTAATATTGAAGATTAGATTTTTAGGGTTCAGGCTCTTCTTGAATTCTTTCGAGCTAATACTTGAGCTACTGTTTGATTTAACTATTTTTTATCTTATTTTTGCATACAAAATATTTTTCTTCCTCCTAAAACCATGTGGTGGCACAACCTGTTGGGCTCTATTGTCTCAAGCTTGTTCCTGCAGTCCATGTTTTTTGTCCAATGTGTAGACATGTAGTGGAGTAGTTGAGTCTCTCACCATATACCACCTCTTTCTATAAGCCAATATTTTAGTCAAATCTGATCCATATTTTAGTTAAGGGTTCTTTAATAAGTCTAGCTCAATCTAGGCCATACAGGAGTTATGTATAGTCCGATTCTTGTGAGGAACTCATACTTTTAGGGGATTGCGTATAACCTTGGGAACATATCTAATGATATCTTTATGGTGCATGTAAGAGAGGAGTCTTGGGAATGTTATCCATGTTGGATTTATTGGTGATATACGTTTAGGATGGAAAGTAGGACTATTTAAGTAGTCGCATTGTGTATTGTTCCACTATCTCCACATTTATTATCTACTGCTTTCTTAAAAATTCTATGGAGTCAGTCTCGATCATTAGATTTCTAAGGTCCCAAAAGGCTAGACTGAATTTTCCTTTGAATCCAAGATTACCAATAAACGTTTGTATTTCAGTCACAGTAGGCATGCTTGCAAAAGACTTTCCTATCCACGTCTCTTTGGCCATAGTATCCATAGTGTTTTTTATCTTTATCCAAGAATTTAATTTTTGGGTGGTCTGTCTTGGATGAGTATTTGATATTTTCATGAACAGTGGCTTCGGTGTCAATTTTGGTAATATTTGCATAAGTCTTGAAATGTTTTCAAGTTAGTTGTGACTGGTTGTTTAGGAGGGTTTTTTTAATCGGGCTTTGCTAAACAATAGGGTTATTTCTCAATGATGATATTTGAGATTATGCGGTGGTTACGTGCTGTTTGTGATGGATTTTGAGAAATATATGCTTGTTTCAAGAAAGGATAATCATTTTTTGGTTAATCTTGAATTGCATTATAGGTTTGACATTGGTGATTTAACCTTTTCCGTGTGTATTGTTGTTGGTGGATCAGATTATTGTTGGAGTATCTTGGAGGCGGTGGTGAGCTATGTATGACGGTGGCATTAGGGGAATGCGGAAGGTTGTGGCGATACAACTTGAGGTTGCTGAAAAATGTCTTTAAGTAGCAGCAAATTGTCTTTAGCCATGTAGATTGGATGATACATGAATAAGCAACGATGCTTCAAGAAAGTGTTTGTTGGAGACTTCTGATATATATATATATATATAAGGGAAATTGTACCAAAGGTACCTACTCAACTATTTTATTGTCATCTAGTACCCAAGGTTTGATCAATTGTCACTTAATACCCAACTCAACTACCTAATTGTCAAATAGTACCTAACTTTATTTTAATACCCTAACTACCCTCACCATTCATGAACATCCACGTAACCAAAATTTCTCTTTCCTTCTCTTTCCTACTTTTCCTTTAATTTTATTTTTAAAAGATCCATATCTTTCGAACCGGAGCTCGAAAAAAATAAATGAAAGTACCATCACTTTTGTTTTTAAAAAATGAACAAAACTAGATCCATTGATGATATTTTTTGATTTTTTTTTAAAAATAAAATTTCACCAGTTGCAAGCAATTCGCATCTTATCATGAGAATCGTTCAGAAATTGCAAGCAATTCGCATCTTATCATGAGAATTGTTCAGAAATTGCAAGCAATTCGCATCTTGAGAATTGTACCAGTTTTTTTTTCATACCAGTTTTTTTTAATCGTTCAGAAATCCTGAGAGTTGCAAGCAATTCGCATCTTATCATGAGAATCGTTCAGAAATTTGCAAGCAATTCGCATCTTATCATGAGAATCGTTCAGAAATTGCAAGCAATTCGCATCTTATCATGAGAATCGTTCTGAAACTGCAAGCAATTCGCATCTTATCATGAGAATCGTTCTGAAATTGCAAGCAATTCGCATCCTGAGAATTTGCAAGCAATTCGCATCCTGAGAATTGTACCAGTTTTTTTTACCAACGCGCGCCTATATTTGGTCGGGGGTATTTTTGTCCAAATTTCAGTTCGAGGTACCAAGTGCCACTATCCAAAAAGCGGGTACCGCCGGGTAATAACATAGTTGAGAAGGTATTTATCGGTACTTTTCTCTATATATAAATTAATAAGAAAACGTATTAAAGAACTAATTATATCCCTTAAAGTATTATAAGGGATCATAATCTTGAGATTGATAGTCTCAAAACGATACAGGTTAATATTGAGTTTAAAAATTTGTTGGTAAAGATCTTTAGATGGCTACTTAGATTTAAAGAAATTCAAAATTTATCTCTATTTCTCCAACTTGATATTTCAATGCAAATTCTGTATATTTGAGTCCTTTCGAAAGCTTATGTCTTCTTTTGTGTCCTACATGTACATGCAATAGAATTTTTAGTTAGGCATAAATCTTCTACATAAGAGGTGAGATACAAGTATAAATTTGATAGAACAAACAATGCCCAAGTCTTAAATAGTCTATTTATATGATTTCTAGCAATAAAATAGCACTAAGAGCATCATAAGTATTAGAATGAGAGAATTCATAACTAAACTGTTGGGAAAGGGTATGTTTTTCTACCCAGTCAACATCATAGTTGGCGCAATTAGGTTTCTACAACATGTTATCAATGGTTTAAGAAACCAAGAGCTTTACCATAACAAAAAATATCAAATAAAACTAATGAATTAATTTCAATATCCACTACGGTGAAGAAGCCTTTAGACTTATAAAGCAAGAGAGCATCAAGAATGTGTCTAGCTTCACCAATTAGTGGGGTTTGTTTCCCATATAATTTACATATTGATTTTATTAATTAACCTTTGTTGTTTCTTATAATAATACCACCACTAGACTCACCGTTAATTAGACAAGCTTCATCGCAATTTAATTTTGATATGGAAATAGGATTTTAATGACTAAGTTGTAAATAATATAAATTTAAGGATTCAAATGTAAATAATGTAAGTTTAGTCCTTAAATTATAAACGATATAAGTTTTAGAGAGTATTTGTGATTATGTAATATTCTTAAGGACTAAAGATCAATTTGTCCTCTTTTGTAACAGATTTCAGTTTAAGGCTAAATTTTGGCTCCTCTATATAAAGGACAAGGCTCACCTAATAAAAGGGTTGAACATTTTTTATACAAAACTCATTTGTACTTAAACTTTCTTTCTCTAATTCATTATCTCTCTAGAATTCTCTTATAACAATTTCCTAAGGCAAAATCTAAACTCACCAAATTGGCGACTTCACTGGAGATGAAATAAAGAATCAGTGACTTTATCTGTTTGAATTTGATATAATATTTCTATGTTTTTTGTTCATATTTTATACAATTAATCCCTAAAATAATCCTACGCTTTGATCAGCAATGGAAACCTTAAAAGATTATTTACAAAGAGATGAAAATAGGCTAGATGGATCATCTCTGATCCAAACTCAATCAGATATGAAGGTGCGAATGAACCAGTTTTTAGACAAGATAAATGCACTAAATGAAAAGTATGAACGGCGAGAGAAAGAATTCCACTCGGCGAAGCTTAAATCTGAGGAAAAGCAAGAAACAGAAAAAAACTGATGGATCCAAAAGATCAAGAATACACAACTTTCATAACTGATAGGGGCTTGCACTGTTATAGGGTTATGCCATTCGGATTGAAAAATGCTGGATCCACTTATCAGAGATTGATGAATAAATCTTTTGCTACTCAGATCGGAAGGAATATAGAAGTATATAAAGATAACATAGTGGTAAAAAGTTCAAAGGATGAAGTGCTTCTTGATGATTTAGAGGAAACTTTTTTGAATTTAAGGGGAATCACGTTAAAGTTAAATCTTGAAAAATGTACCTTTGGAGTTCGGTCAGGAAGTTCTTGGGTTTTTTCATCAATGAAAAAGGAATAGAAGCTGACTCAGAATAGTTGAAAGCCTTAATAACAATGAATTCACCTCGGTCTATCAAAGAAGTTCAAATTCTGACAAGAAGGTTAACAACACTTAATCGATTTATTTCTAGATTTTCTGAAAAATGCTTTCCTTTCTTTCAAGCTTTACGAGGACCTAGCAGGTTTGGATGGATATCCGAATGTGAGACAACGTTCACGAACATTAAAAATTTGTTGTCATCACTAGAAAAAAATTCAAAGCCTCGAAATGGGGAGAAGCTCTTTTTGTACATTGCGGTATCAGAATTTTCACTAAGTGCAGTGCTAATTAGTGAATATTCTGGATTTCTGAAGCCCATGTTACATTAGTAAAATCTTGGTGGCATCAGAATAGAGATATATGAAATTAGAAAAATTGGATTAGCACTGGTGATTGCTTCTAGGAAGATGCCTCCATATTTTCAAGCTCATACTATTGAAGTCTAAACTTCATTCCCTTTGAAAAATATTTTACAACGACCTGATATTTCAGGGATAATGACCAAATGGTCAGTGGAGTTTGGGGACTATGAAATTTTATTTACACCTTGAACAACAATAAAGGCGCAAGCATTGGAAGATGTTTTATTAATTCCATTGGAGTCGGTCAGATGTGGAAGAAAGTAAAGAGGATACTCCAGTAAATTCGAGGTGGGTTGTCCGAACATATGGAGGATCTAGTATTTCAAGGTGCAGTAATGGGGTTCAATTAATAGCTCTAACTGGAGAAACGATGATTTAATCTATCAAATTTGGTTTTCATGCTTCAAACAATTAAGCCTAATATGAAGCTGCTTTGGCAGGGTTAAGATTGGCAAAAAAAATTGGAGCGACCTCGGTACGCTTGGAAACAGATTCTCAGTTGTTAGCAAATCATGTATCTGGAATTTCTAGAAGCAAGAAATGATTGTTTGATTTTATATCTTTGGGAACTTCGGAATTTAATGCTTCTTTTTGACAACGTTGTTGTGGAATATATTGGTCGAGCGAGTAACATGGTGGCCGATTCTTTAGCAAATATCGCTTACAAGGAAGAATATCCTTGGATTTTGTTACAAGAATATCCTTGGATTTTGTTACAAGAAAATCCTTCAATTGTTACTCAATCTAATCAGTACGAATGTATAGAGGAGATTTTTGTCACATCTGAAGTAATCTGAGACGATTGGCGATTAGACATTCTCAGTTTTTTTACTCAAGGAACATTACGAGATGGTTTAAGATTGGCCAAAAAATTGAGAAGTAAAGCCTTTGGATATGTAGTACTAGAGAGAATATTGTATAAAAAGGCACTGAGTAGGCCATTATTACGATGTTTAAGCAAGAAATAATCACAAGAAGTGTTATTAGAATTGCATGATGGTGAAGGGTCAGCTCATTACGGGTTTAAAGCTCTATCACGTCGAGTTTTACTTGCAGGATTCTATTGGCCTACAATCACGAATGATGCTAAGAATTTAGTTCGAAGTTGTAATACTTGTCAGAGATTTGCTAATACTATTCATAGTCCAACGATGCCACTTATGTCTATAATTGAGGCAGTACCATTTGATAGATTGGGAATTGATCTGGTGGGTCGTTTGCCAATGTCCTCTGGAGGAAGACAGATGATAATCGTAGCGGTGGATTATTTTACAAAGTGGGCCGAGGCAGAAGTTCTATCAGGGACAAAGGAAAAAGAGGTGATCAAGTTTATTGTGAACAGTATTTGTTGTCGTTTTGGAATTCCTCAGAGGATTACAACAGATAATGGTCTTCATTTTAAAAACAAAAAGATGGCTTTATTTTTCATTTATAAAAGGAATTCAGCAATGTTTTTTCGACGCAGTTTCATCCTCAAGCTAACATAAAAGTGGAGGTAACAAATAGAATTATTTTATATGGATTGAAGAAAAATTTGACAGGGGCAGCAAGATAATGACCAAACTATTTACAAGGGGTGTTTTGGCCTTATCAGACAACTCCTAGAGAGGCTACAAAAGAGACTCTTTTTGCTTTGGCATATGGAATGGATGCAGTCAGCCCCATAGAATCTACGATGTCATCCTTTAGAATAAATCAATATTCTGAAAGATCCAGTGATGAAGTTAGAAGGGAAAATTTGGATTTGATTGAGGAGAAAATAATTCGAGCTCATTTGAATGTAATCAATTACCAAACTCTTATGAGGAATAGATATGATTCGAAGGTGAAGAGAAGAGATTTTAAAGAAGGTTATAAGGTGTTGAGAAAAGTATTCTTGCACACAAAAGAGAAGAACCTTGGAAAAATGGCTCTAAACTGGGAAGGGCCCTATATGGTTGTTGAAAGGATAAAGCTAAGGTCTTATCGTCTTTGTGATTCAAGGGGAGGATGCTTCAATATTCATGAAATATACAACACTTGAAGCTTTATTAGGAGTAGATATGTTTTATATTTTGGAATTTTCACTTTCGAATGGCGCACTTTCCTATCTTGTTGGCCCAGAAAGGTTTTAATGAGGCGCTATGTACATATTCAATATTATAAATAAATTTTTTTTTTGCCAATGGTTCTTTACACATGCTTGAATAGAACTAAATTAGCAACTTATCAAAGACTGATCATCTTTAAGGTTGTTTAAAACTAGAATGTTCCGAAGTATTTATAACACTTTATGAAGAAACAATCATGTTTAATAAACACATTACCGTGTTTTCGAAGTGCAATGCTTAATAACGCACTGAGATTTTTTCGAAGAATAACACACTAAGAATTATTCGAAGTACACCAATTTCATTAAGGTATTTGAAGTGGTAAGTTTATAATTATATTTTAAAAATTTAAAGTATTTCACTCATATTCATTTCAAAATATAGCATCAGATAATATGTGAAGGGACTAAATATAACAAAATAAGGAAACCATTTGTCAATTAGATTGATTCTTTGAAGCACAAGAAGCAAATTCCTAATCTGACAAATACAAAAAGTGATAAAGTTATTCAGATGACTCATCCTCCTCAGATGATTCTTATTCCGAAGATGATGAATCAGTGATAGGATCAAAAGCTTCACTTTGACGCTTTTCGATGAGAATGCCATTCTAAAAACTTGTGATATTGATTTTCGGATAAGCAGCATGAAGTTCTCGAAGAAGGGTGATGGTTGTTTCTTGTTTTCCATTATTAATAACACCCAACATGTGTTTTGAAAGTTCAGCTTCGGCAGCAACAACAGCAGCAACTTTTTCCTCCTCAAAATATTTCCTAAATTTAGCTATCTCATCAATCAGCTCTTTATTTTTTGCCTCGCAAAGGGTAAGAGAGTCTTGGAGACCTTTGGATTTGGATGTTTCAGCAGCCAGTTCATTAATCTGATCAGTTTTGAGCTTATTCATAGCCTTTTCATGAGAAGTCATCAACAATTCTTTGTCAACCATATGTCATATTCGTAGATGAATTTTCATGCAGAGAGTGCCTCGAATAAGCTCAGACCTCCCTACTTCATGCAAATGAATTTTCTCAACTACGTCACTCTGCAAATCTTTTCTTAATTTTTTTCTCAACTTCGTAAGATCCGTTGTAATAGACCATGTCTTTAGCCAATTGTTTCAGATGGTTTTGAGAAGCTTCGACTTGGGAAGCAAGTGCTTTTGCTGTAATGTCACGATCGGTAAATGGTTGCAGTGCAACAACAATCGTAGGGTTTGGAGGAGGAGGAATTTATGTTTCTGCTAAACTAGGACATTGAATCATATCTAAAGTTGTGGTTGGAACAGAAGGACATATAATTTATGGAGACGCCTCGACAGGTGTTGGTCTTCCAAAATTAAGCATATGATTTTTAATAACTTGAAGAACAAGATCGTCTTCACCACTAAGCGCTTGAGTGTTCACAAAATTAATGAATCTATCAGGATCGAAGTTTTCAGCATTTTGGTTTTCATCATTGTCATTATCGTCGATGATTATCAAGGTGTTGTCATTAGTTGTTTGCTCTTTTCCCAAAGGGTTTTGTTGATCTTCAGTAATGATCCCTTCTTCATCGACCAATGTATACACAGTGATTTTTGCTTGCTTTTTTTTCTTTCCATAAGTTTTTGGAAGAAGATTTCTTTTTCTTCAAAAACGGTTCTTGATCTTTTCTGTCTATGATGGGTGAAAGAGTATGTTCTCTAGTTTTTCTTTTTCGAGGATTTGGCTTCGATGGTGTTGAAGGGCTAGCAGCAGATGTGCTAGCTGTCTTTTTATTTTTCTTTTCTTTATTAGCCTTTTTTTTCTTCTTTTTTGGTAAATGACTATTTGATTTGTTACAAATAGGGAGAAAAACTTTACAGTCGGGATGAACTAACCTTTTGCAGGATATCTTCGGATTGGTATCTGACATCAAATCTTGAGACGTTAAGGCTCCTTCTAAGATTAGAAATTGGTGGCAGTTAAGGAAGTTGATTTGTTGGAAGGCAGTATGAAAAGCAGTATTCCACTCTTTCTTAGCCCAAGCGGTAAGTTTTTAAAAAATTTCCTTAGCACCTAGTCGGCGTACTGAATAACGCCTCGAAATATCTGGAATAATCATACAAGTAAATAATTAAGAAGGAAATAAGAACAGAGAATATATTTGAAAATATATAATGATTCGAAGTGCTTACGGGTACTTCTCCAGATGAGATTAAGCTTTGAGGGACTGGCATCAGAAATTTCCTTGTCGTTCTCCCACGCTCCTAAGATAAAGATAAACTTTTGCTTCCATAATTTATCAGCTTCTAAGAGTTTATCAAAGATTTTGAGGTCATCCTCTAAGGTGAGGTAATAAAAGGGAAGCTTCAGACCTTTCAATAGTTGAGTAAAAAAGATGAAATCTTTGATGCTGATTGGAATTTTGGATAGTCAATATACCATTATCAATGACATAAGAGTGAACCATTGATTCGGTGGCACTTAAATAGGTCATAAGTTGAAAACTTCGAAGTATTCCACGATCATAGGATCCAATGGAAACCGAAGACCCCAATTGATGATTACGGGGTAAACTACCAGTTGATCATCCTTGCAGTCTAAGGGGGTTTTTCCTTCCTTAGGCAGTCGAACTGTGATATTATCTCACATTCCTCATTGCCTCTTCAAATCTGAATCGGCCTCCTAAGATATATATATATATATATATATATATATATATATATATATCAAACCTTTTTTAGTTGAATGATATAATTAGCATCGAGATCCCTCGGATTTCTGCCAATTGCAGCTCTTTCTTCTTCAGAAACAAAGCCTGGTTCTTTCTTTTTCCGAGGCTTACGGGTATTTTCTGAGTTCTCGTCATCGGATTCAGCTTCATGGTGAGTTCTAGCAGCCTCTAAATCAGCTTCGTTGGCTCTCGATGTTTCTTCTCTAGTTTGGGAAGGGTTTTTTGGGGCAATGGATCCACAGTTTCATGTGAAGGATTATTTCCTTGGGGAAATTCCTCGGTTATTTCTATCTGAGGAGAACCTCGAGTATATGGATTCAAAGGGGGGTAGTTCGACTGGCTTCTAAGTCATCTCTCATAGCTATAAAGGTTCTTATTTTTCTTGTTATTGAAGCATATTTCGAAGAAGAAGTATTTGATATTTCCCTTGAAGAAGATTCTTCAATAATTAAAGGAGAAACTTTACTCTGAGATGAAGAGGCACGAGGTGTTTTAGGACCTAAGACTCTGGAAGAGTAACATTCTTCGATTGTCGTAGAATGAGAAAAGCAGGAGTTTTGGTTGGATCGAAATTATCGTAGTAAATTGTTATGGTGGTTGTTCCAAGGGGAGCATTATTGATTAATCTTGCAGCTCTATATTCCTCCGCTCTTTGAGTAATTCAAAAGTAGTCGTACGATCCGAAGATTAAGTTGTTATCATGTTTTGGAGATTTTGGCTTCTTGGGTATGTTAGCCTTGGATTTTCTAGTTTTTGGGTTTTTTCTCATAAACCGGATGAAGATTGATCGGAGAAGATGAGTTTTGATCAGAAAGTTTGGTTTTTTCTAATAAAGATACTGAAAAAAAAATACAATGAAGGTAGCCAAGTGTTTAAATTCTCTCTCAAATTATTTGTGTTGTGAGAATGAAAAATGAGGCTATTGTGAAATTTATAGAAAGAAAAGAAGACGTGCGAAGTGGAATGGACTCTGATGATAATAGAGTAGAATACAAAGTGGTGAGGAGATTAGGACTTTGACATCCGTCAGACTAGGCATCTACCTATGTGTTTAGAAGTTATACAGTCATGATGGATTCGAACGGTAATATGAAACGGTTACATTTGTTTCTAGTCTTGATAAAAGTCGATGATTACATTTTGAAGCCCAACCTCTATAATAATTCGAGGAGAATTATTAATTTTGAAGTTATATCAGTTTTTGGTTGCTTTGGATTGGTATCTGCTTTTGGTTTCTTCGAAGTTGTTGACTTCAAATTTGCATTTTTCAACTGATATGACATGTGGAAGAATTATAAGACATTTTAGTTCTTATTCATTTACTAACAAGAAAACTAGGGGGGATTCTGATATGGAAATTCGGATTTTAAGGACTAAGTTGTAAATAATGTATATTTAATGATTCAATTGTAAATAATGTAAGTTTAGTTCTTTAATTATAAATGATGTACGTTTTAGAGAGTATTTGCGATTATGTAATATTCTTAAGGACTAAAGGGCAATTTGTCCTCTTTTGTAACAGATTTCAGTTTAAGGCTAAGTCTTGGCTCCTCTATATAAAGGGCAAGGCTCACCTAATAAAGGAGTTGAACACTTTTTCTAGTGAACTCATTTGTACTTAAACTTTCTCTCTCTAATTCATTCGCTCTCTAGAATTCTCTTATAAAATTTCCTAAGGTAAAATCTAAACTCACCAAGTTTAAGGCTATTGTTCAAAGTAAACTTCTATTTAACCAAATAAGGTTTTTTTATAACTAATAACATGATGAATATACGGGATATCATGAGCAATAAAATATTTATTTTATAAAATATTATTATTATATATATATATTCAAATTAGATATAATTAGATTATCACCCGCATATTTTTAAAATTAGTTAGGCATCGAATTTTGAATCTTGATTTTTTAGTTAATTAAATAAAATTATTTTTAATTTAATTTTAATTTTAAATCTTTTATCTAAACAGTATCATATTTGATTGAAAAAGTTCGTAACAAATTTATATATCAATTCAGTATAATAAATAAAAAGCTAAACTCTAGTAATTTTCGTCTAACTAAGAAGTAAAAGTGATAAACTTCTCTCTTCCCACTAAAACAACGATCACTTTAGTAACTTTTTTGGTGGTTGCCGAATTAGTTTTAGGATTTATCGCTTGAATTTCACTTTTCTTTTTTTAACTTTTTGAAATTCAAATGATATTTCCTTCCGACCAGCATTATGGATGGACTAGAAGTTTCGTCGGCGGCTAAATTATCTAGCTCATGTGGTTCATTAGTCTTCAAAGATGGTTTAGCTTGGTCTTCTCATCTTTGCTTCCAAGATCTGTTCTTTCTTTTGTATCATTTTGTGGCGGGATGCATCGGCCCTTCCAATACCGCAAATAATAGGTATCAACCCTTAGGCACCGGTGTTGTTTGCGTCATTTATGGTGACTAGTTCATGGCGTCTCGGGCACCGGATAAGCTCTACAACATTGTTGTATATGTCATTGATAATATTCAGTCCTCGTGGAATCTGTCGACAACAACCGATATCAGAATCAAGAAGATCTTTGTAGTGGTTCTGAGGTGGATTCCAATTTTGCTCCACCAAGGGAAATTGGAGACGGATAAGGTCGACCCAAGGAGATATTCTAGTTTGTTCTTAGATATCATCTTTGTTTCTTTAGTGAAGGGCGTAGCTATGGCGAGGATGAGGGAATCTACCTTCAGAACCTACACTATGACTATTTGTATTAGAGCTAGAGGTTTGCTCCTTTGTACCCATTTGGCCGATCTGTGTACCCTCAAAGCGAGCATATTTTCGACCATTGGCTTACTCAAATTCAAGATCGAAATCTTTGATCTCATGATGAAGTCAGGTGTTGATTCGAAGCCCCTTATCTTCCTTTTGTTCGATAAGCCCATAACACCTCCTTCAAATAGTTAGGTCATTTCCCTAAAATTCCTGTCAAATTCTTCTTTAAACCTTCCAAAATAGATTTGTTTGTCACTTATACCTGACCATTTAGTTGGGGATAAAAAAGTGTGGAAAACATTGTTTTATCCCCCCCCCCCCCCCCCCGAAGCTTAAAAAGAAGTCATTTCTTTGTTATTAAATTGAGGGCCTTTATTTAGGTAATTTTTCGAGGTATCCCAAAGCGGCAACAAATACTGTTTACTATGAACTTAATTAAATTATTGGCCTTTGTCCCAGGAAATGGTTCAGCTTCCTTCCACTTCGTAAAAGAATCAACTATCATAATAACTGTTTCGCATCCTCCAGAAGCCATCACCAATGATCCTACAAATTTTATTTCCCATATGTCAACAGGAATGGCTTCGGTAATACACATGAGTGGGACTATAGGTTTATGAATAAAGTTGGCAATAGTTGACAAGTATCACAACTCAAACTAAACTCTTAGCGTCGCTCATAATTGGAGGCCAATAGTACCCGGCCGACAAAACTTGACGTGTTAATGCCTTGAAACCGCAATATGTTGAACCCTCTACATCATATAGCTCTGACAGGATTTCATGTGATTCTTATTTGCTCAAGCATTAAAATAATGGCCTATTCAACATTTGTTTTTGTATAAAACCACATCTAAAACCATAAAGCCACATGATTTAGCTTTCAAGAAATTCAGAATATTAGTTCTCCAATCGCTTCATTTTATATTTGGAGTGACAAAAAGTTCTTTTACGTATTTGCACTGTTCTGAGCGGGTTAAAATTGAAGGACTCTCCTGCAATAAAGTCTAAAGGTATCCTTCTGTGTATGCCACATTTTCCAAATAATCAACAAATATATTGTCTCCTCAGCTGATATGCTCTACAGTAACATGATCGAAGAGAATATTCAAATTTCGAAGCTCAAGAAGATATAAAATTAAATTATCCTTTTTGCCTTCAGAAATTCCAGCCACTTGATTTGCTACCAACTGGGAATCTGTTTCTAAACACACTGAAGTTTCCCCACCGATGCTCGCAAGCCTTAAACCAGCCAATGCAGCTTCATATTCAGCTTCATTATTCGATGCATGAAACCCACATCTCATAGATCAAAACATTGTTTCACCAGAGAGAGCAATCAGTTGAACTCCAACACCGCATTCTAAGATACTAGAACCCTTATTAGTTCGAACTATCCACATCGAACTCCTTAGCAAGACCTCATTGTTCACTTCCTCGTCTAATTCGCTTGAATGTAATTCAACAAGAAACTCTTCTAAGCCTTGTTCCTTGCTAGTCCTCTGAGGCGAAAAGATGATATCAACATCTCCTAACTCAACTGACCTCAATCTCCCAGCAATATTGAGTAGTTGTAAAACATTTTTCAATTGGAATAAAGTTCGAACTTCAATAGTGTGAGCTTGAAAATATGGCCCATCTTTTTGGCAGCCACAATTAAAGCCAAATCCAATTTTTTAATCTTCAGATGCCTTTTTTCATGCTATAAGACTCTTACTGACATAATACACCGGCTTTGAAGTTCCTTAATCTTTACTTATCAACACAACACTTACCGCAAAATCTGATATTGCAATATAAAAATAGAGTTGTTCTCCAATTCGAGGCTTGGATAGTATTTCTGGTGAAGACAATAATTCTTTAATGCTTGAAAACGCTACTTCACATTTTGAGGTCCACTTAAACTATTTTAGGTTTCGCAATAATTGAAAGAAATGGAAATATTTATTAGAAAATCTAAAAATGAATCTGTTAAGAGCAGCTAACCTTCATATTAAAATTTGCACTTCTTTGATAGTTTGAGGTGATGTCATTGATGCCAAAACTTTTAGTTTTTCAGGGTCAGCTTCTATTCCCTTTTCACTAATAACATAACCCAAAAACTTTCCTTATTGAACTCCAAATGTACATTTCTCAGGATTTAACTTTAGTTTAATAGCCCTCAAATTCAAAAAGATCTCCTCCAAATCTTTCAGGTGTGCATAATCTGCTAAGATTTTAACCACCATATCATCAACATATACCTTCATACTTCTTCCGATCTGATAAGCAAAGGCTTTATTAATTAATTTCTTATTTGTGGCTCCAGAATTATTTAACCCAAAAGACATAACCATATAACAATGCAAGCTTCGATCTGTGATAAAAGTGGTACTCTCTTGATCATTTGGATCCATCTGAATTTTATTATACCTAGCAAATGCATCCATAAAGGTCAAAAATTTATTTCTCGAAGTAGAATCAATCAATTAGTCTATTCGAGGAACAAGAAATGGATTTTTAGGACAAGCTCGATTCAGATCTATGAAGTCGATATACATTCTCCATTTCACATTCTTCTTTTTAACCACCATTGGGTTTCCTGCCCATAAAGGATATAATAACTCCCTTATATGTTCGACCTTTGATAACCGATCCACTTCAGAAACGATAGCTTCTGCTTTCTCACACATTTTTTGTATAACAGGTTTCACCTTCAGATTAATTGCTAGACTGTGACAAATTACTTTGATTGGAACTCCTACCACATCTTATGTTTTCCAAACGAAAACATCTAAATTGTGAAATAAAAACTGCAATAACTGCTGACGTAAAACTAGGGTCAGTAAGGTTCCTATTCGAAGTACATTTCCATCAAGAAAAGTATATTCCTATATATTTTCACTTACTGCCAAAGAACCTGGGTTTCCCTTGGATGTCAACCCCTCATCGAGATCCGAGGTCAACCCATATGGTTGTTATTCAACCATGTTATCACCACTGCTTGACTATCGAATTTTAAAAATTATGGCATAACACTCTTTAGAAACCTTCTGATCACTTTGGACGACCCTCACACTATCGCTGATGACATACTTCAAGCATTGGTGGATTGTTGAAACACCTCAATGCATCCTTGGTAACCAAGATCTTCCAAAAATGGCATTATAGCTTGTTGGACAGTCCACCATCATAAACAGTACCTTAACCTTCTTTCTAAAAGGTCTATTTTCCAAACTCACATCTCCCTCAAATTCCCTAATTACTTGTGTCGTTACTTCTGTAAAACCGATGATTGTACGTTCTGATTGGAAAATACGAGGAGGATAACGTATTCTATCATAAGTTGACTTGAATATAAAAATTGCATGGCTCTCATTATCTATCAATATACGTCGGATTTTAATTCCAGCTATCTCTGCTCCAATAACCATTGCATCTTCATAAAGACCTGCAACATCTCTTAGATAATCTTTATCAAACAAGAATAAAGGGAACATCTCTCTTACCATACAGATGAGTAGACATCTCTATTAATACATTCCTTTTTTAGAACATTCAGTATTTCCAGTCATAATATCTCCTCTAAAAATTTCCAAAGACTCAAAATACACACATAGAATTTGAACATGGCCTTGTTTCACGAGCTCCTCTACGGACATTAAAATCAATTGATTTGGGTCTGCATCTAAATATATCAATGCAACATCAAAATCACAAATCTTTGAATCCATAATCATTAAATTCTTTGCTTTTATATTTGGATTTGCTGCATGTGAAGTTGATTCAACAGGGACCTTTGACGCATTGCTCTGTCTTGTCAAATATGCCAACAAGTTTTCATTTTCAATCAACGTCTATACCTCTTTTTTTTAACGTAATAAAGCTCGTGGTATCATGTCTGATGTCATTATGATACTTACAAAGCTTGTTATTTTGCTCTTCTCTTGGCCTATTTATCGGGGCAGGCTTCTTGAAATTCACATACCCCTTTGCTCTTTCATATATTGTAGCAACATTTTCAGTTAGATCGCCATAGTACTCAGGCCTTATCCACTTATTGGCCTTGGTCTATAAAACTGTTACCCCGTTACTTGATTTGGATATCCTCCAGTTCAAGGATGTAAATTGTTGTTGTTCCTTAGACGTGCTGGTTGGGATGAATTCGAAGATTACCCCTGATTTTTTGAAACTTATCCTGAGTTATTTTGACTAGTTCCAACCACTCCTCGAACTATAGTCGACTCATTTACCTTAATTTGGTCATTTACATGAGCCATCAATGCTCCAAAAGCCAAAGATCTTTGCTTCGTTGTTTCATTTGCTAGATCTCCTAGTAACAATCCTTGTCGAAATGCTGCCTCTGCTACCACCTCCTCATAATATCCAACCCAGCCTTAGTTAAGACAAACCACTTAGTATGGTCCTTCACTTTTTCTCCTACTGTTTGTTTACATTGAATTATCGTACCTCCTTTCGCCCGCATCTCTTTGATACTCAAAACATGTCTTCGAAAAGCTGTATAAAAATCTCTGAAGTTGGAAATAGACCCTCTCGTAAATATTTTGTAAAACTTCAAAGTTGTTCATTTGAATGTGTGAGAGAAAGCTCTACGCACCAACCTATCATCGTCCTCGAATTTCATCATGTAATTTTTAAACTTTTCTATGTGGTCGTCAGGGTCTTGCGTCCTATCAAAATTTCCAACCTTTGAAATATCAAACCGTTTCGGAAGAGAAATGAATCTTATCTCAGTTATCAAAGGAGAATTTCTCCACTCAACTCCCTGAACATATTGATTGTCATTCCCATCTCCCATCATAACGTATAAATTCTGATCATCCATCACGTTGTATTGATTCGATGTGTTCCCCTCACACCATTCAGCTTCCCTCAAGCATCGTGGTATACTTGTTTTCTTAGCTTTGTATTCCTTTTGTTATTTTCGAGGTCGATCTTTTTCTTCTTTCAAAGATCCTCAATACCTTTTAAACCTAGATTATGAACTTTCTATTTCTTCGTTACTAGACGTAATATACCTATGTTTGTCTTTTTTCTCTTTTCGTGAAGTGTGACACTCTTTAGAAGATTCAAAATGCATTTTTTCTGCTCACTTTGAACTATACGAGTTGTGTAAGATTGACGATATTGGTTATCAGTGTTATTCTTGTCATCCACTTGTCTCACCTCTGATCTCAATCTAGTTGATTAAAGTTATTGTTCTATTTAGTTATACTTCTGATTCAGTGCTATAATTTTATCTAGTAGTTGATTCATTCATATTTCAATGTGTAAGTTTGTCGAACTGATATAGATTCCTCCTGCTTATCATCCCCTCATTGCAAGTAGTGTTTTAATGTTTCAACAGCTGCTCAAACTAATGGTTCACTTTTGTTTATTAGGTTCATTGTTAATCAAGATAGTTCTTTGTATAAGAACAAGAAAACGAAATCGAACGGGAACAATCTAGGCATCACTCGTGATTGTCCCCACTGGAGTCACCAATTTGGTGAGGATTATCTATGGTTTGTAGAGTAAAATCAAGTAGGTAAAGAGAAGTATATAGATTTTGGGAGAAGTATTCTAGAGAAAGAACGTCAAGAAGTGAAAGTAGTTTATCTCAAAAGTTAAAATCCTTTCTCAGTTCAGTCCTGGCCATTATATATAAGCGCATGGACTTAAGCATAAAAGAATTGGTTATATAAAAGGTCTATTTGCACATTAGTCCCTCACTTATTCATAGAGCTCTAAATCCCTCATGTAACTATACAATTTATCATAGAATATTTTATTTATTTACATTTTGATCCCCAAAATTCTATTTACTTATCAGGATCAGTATCACCACTTATATTCCAAATATAAGCTTCCAATTGTCAGTGGTGGAATTATATGTGAATTCATATACGTTAACTTTCATATGTTGGCGATACTTAGGAGTAGGTATTTCCTTGAACTGCTTAGTACAAGGATTGTATATATGAAAGTTGTTGTCATACCCATAAAAATATATACATATCAGCCCGTTAACAAAACCAAAAATTTTACCTAGTGAGAACCCAATGGAAAAATGGAATTCAAACTTTTAAACCTCAAGTACACCATCAAAACTCCATGATTTAATTATATTCTTCCTCCTAACACCGATTTCAAATGCTTCAAACTGCAACTTAACAAAATCAGTGCAACAAATAAAACACCGTCACGATTCAAATAAGAACCGCAAAAAATATTTTACTAGTAACCTAAATAACGTCAACATCTCGTAAATGAATTGTCATTGCTTGTTAGTTTCCAAAACTTTCTCACCAATCCCTGAAAATAATAATAGAAAATAATAAAATAGAATTAATCATTTTAGAAACTTGTGATATTTCTATACATTGCTATAAAGAAGGTTTCACATCTTTCAAAATAAATAGGTTTCTCATCTAGTAAAAAAATAAAGTTTTGTATCTAGCAAAATAAAGAAGGTTTCATATCTTCTTCGTTTACCTTTTTTACTTTAAAAGTTTTAAAAGTCTGTATCTTTTAAGCCGTAACTCGGAAAAAATCCAAAAATACCATTAGTTTTTTTTAAGACGAACAAAACTAGTAGCACTCATGATATGTTTTGATTTTTTTTTAAAATATTATTTTACAAGAACAAATAATGTTTCATAAGGTTTCCAGTCTGAATGATCTTCCAAACACTGTTTTTGTATTAGTTAAAAAACGATCTGAAAGGGTTCATAACCTCCCAAGTTAGAAGAAGTTTCCAGATGTGATGTATTGTTTTCAAAACAAAACAAAACTATATCAACAATCTCAGTAAGTTTCATTTATTCTGATTTCCATGATTTTGATAGACACAGATCAGAACCAAAGCAGATATGCGCTATGCATGATGAAGACGATGGTATGACTTCATCATTCGCCAGGTTGTCTCTGTCAACCCATTTCAGATTCACATTACGTACTTGAACTCTAAAATAGATACTGAATTTGTGTGATATTGTATTAAAAGCTTAGTAGGGGTAAAAATGGTATTAATGGGTCTTAAATGATAAATATTTGAGTAAAATAGGTCTTTTTGAGAGAAACATGAAAATATGGGTCGTAAATGAATACTAGTTAGGGTTTTGTGTCTTAAATGGTACTTAACACTTAATACTACTTATCATATATATATATATATATATATATATATTAAATATTTGCATTTTTTTCAAACTCTACTTCGAGAAAAAAAATCGAAAGTTGGGAAACAAAACTAAATCCATTAATGAATTTTATTTTTTTTGTCGCGAACCCAGTTAACTATAATCTCGTATCTAGCTTTTTTATTTTACCAGGTCTCACATCTATCATTTAGCATTTATGTTTGGCATCCACCATTTTCATTTTACACGAGTCTCGCATATATCATCTAAAATATTGTTCTCGTATCTATCATCTAGCCTTTATATCTCACATCTAAAATATGGGTATCGCATATATAATCTAACATCTAATTCTCGAATCTACCACTTCCATTTTAAACTCGTCTCGCAAATAACATCTAAAATGATAGGTCTCACATTTATCATCTAGCGTTTATGGCTCGCATCTACCATTTTTATTTTACATAACTCTCGCATCTAACAACTCTAAATGATAGATGGAAGACACTGGATATGAGGGGTCTCGAATCTAGCCACTCTATATGATAGATGCAAAAGGCTGGATATGAGTGGTATTGCATCTAGGAATAGTCGACATGGGACAAAGAGTTACTTGAAAAACGCAAACACATAGTAAATTTTATCTAAAATATAAAATTGTTTTCTTTCCCCAAACATTCCTTAATTCAAATCTTAGAAACATATTCCAATTATAATTTTTCCAGTTTATCCTCTTGATTATAGTTTGTCAATTCACAGAGAGTTTTATTTTAGTTTTCTCGATTTACTACGTGAATGAATTCAATTTCAAATAAAAGAGAAATAAAGTGGTAAGACAGAAAGAATCACCAATACTAAGAATAACAAGAATAAAAAGAGAGAGAAAGAAAGTGTTTAATTAAAATAGGTAAAAAAAACATTTGCCTCATATAATCAATAATGTTATTTGAGGTTTAAAAACTTGATAATAGGTAGTAATTAACAAACTTAAATATGAATTTGCTATAAATAAATGATAATAAAGATCGTAAGTAAAAAATAACTTTTATTTTGAATATTTTTACTTTATAATAAAACCAGTAAACGGGTTATCAGGGAGGCGTGACGAACGCGGGAGTTTAGCACTTAACCATGAACATCATGATAATAATGGTAACTACTTCTTCAATAATGGTAATAATCAAACTAGGCATGGGCATATGGTTATAAAACCGAAGAATCGAACCAAACTGAACCAAAATAACGGATTCGGTTTGATTTCGGTTCCTTATAAATATTCGTTCGGTTCCTTGCCTTAAATATCTAGGATTCTCGGTTCGCTTTGGAATCGAGAACCGAATTGTACCCATAAAAATTGAATAACCAATAATACCCTTAAATATCCACGGTTCTCGATTCGATCTGGTTCTATTCAGATTCAGTTCCTTTTAAAAATTCACTTTCTTTCGGGTTCGGTTCCAAACGATTCTTTTGGTTACAAAGTAACCATTTGGAACCAAATCCCAATTCAGCCAAATTAGAATTGGGCCAAATATCAAGAATAGGGTGACCCTAACCGAGATATACTTAGGATAATAGTTGAGGAATTATTATTATGAATTATTAAGTCATCGTGAAAGAAAACTGTTTTCCTCACTTGAATACCAATATCAAGGGAAAACATTTGCTCACTTGCATCGAGCCCCCTACCCGTTAATGATTTGTACCGATGAATATCTTATAGGGATAGCCGAACCTTATAAAGACATTGTGCTCTTTACTGTTTATATTGTTGGGATTGAGATAAGAAAAGTACTTGTTTACACTAGATAACTATTGGCATAAATGATGTTAAACCTTTGTCTAAGATTGAGATTGATGTTTATATGGACATAAGAGAGCTTTTGTCACTCAATCTGAATGTTTTTCTGATTAGTAAGATTAAACGATCTTTATTGCTTAAGAACTAAAAGGTCATTACGGCCAAGGTAGACAAACTAACAAGTGTCATCATATTCGAGAGTTTATCAACTATGTCTGGACTGCCGGTCTTATTACGAAATAATAACAAAAAATAGAAAATGTGTATTGATTTTAAATACTTGAACAAAGCATACTCAAGGACCCTTTCTGATTGTCGATGATAGATCGGTTGGTAGACTCAATATTAGGAAATAAACTTTTATCATTCATGGATGAATATGCAGGATATAACCATATCCAAATGCACCAAACTAATCAGGAGTGCAGTATCTTCATCATTGGTCGGGGCTTTCATTGCCATAAATTCATGCCTTTTGAATATAAAAATAGATATGAAACCTACCAAAATCTTTCCAATATAGCCTTTGCTAACTAGATAGGTTGGAACATTAAGATATGTATGTTGGAAGTTTATGGATCTATATGTTAATGATGCATTTAGTCATTATCATACGACAGTATACTTTATAAGTAATATCGTTATTTATATAGTTGAGAATTTGACTAATAGATGGAAAACCATTATAGAGGTATACCTGTAAACATTATGTGAAATTTGGGTTATGTGAAGGATTAAGTCCAAATATTAACACTTCAGATTAAATATATAAGTTTATGGATTTAACTAATTAGTTCAACTTAGTGAGTTATCAACCCTGACCATAAAGAAAATTAAATATATAATGCAATTTAGTTAAAGTTTAAACCTTATTATATTATCTATATAAGAAGAGGTATGATAATCTTCCTTAAAGGCTAAAAATTGTCGTTGGTTCTTCATGTATAGCCCGTGTATCATAGTACTCTTTGATCTTCACTATTGTCTCTCACTCATCCTTCATGTTTTAGAAATTTGCACGATCAATCTCCCCGCACATTCTAGGGGACCAAAACTGACACAAAACTTGGGATTTGAGGACCAAAAGGGATACAAAACCTAGGATTTGGATGCCACGTGTCAGTTTTTAAATGGTTCACATATGCGGGGGGACTAATCATGCAAAATTATAAAATATAAAGGATGGATGGGAGACAAAAGTGAAGATCAATGACTACTTTGATATACGGGCTATACATGGGGGACCAAAGTGATATTTAGCCATTCCTTCAACTATCGTACAATATTTTTCTGTCGTATTGTTGGTTACATATACAAAAAAATCTTAGTTTATCTTTTTCTTATTTTAGAAGTTTCTTTTGAAGATCTATTAAGAACACATTAACCATATTGTAGATTGATTAAGAACACAAGAAAAAGATTGAATAGACACAATCGTATAGAAGATTTATAAAATACGAAAGAACCTGATCTACTGCTCTACTACAATTAGTAACTACTCGAATGAACAACCTACAAACTAAGTTTTCTCACTTTTTTAATAGCCAATATAAATACAAATTGGAACAATTTATTGTTTATGTTATAATTGATTATTGAGCAATTCAATATATTCCATCAATTGATATTAAAGCTAAGCTCCCTTGTGAATCGATATAGGATAATATTTTGATTGATTGAATTATAGAGGCATGTTTAAATTTGCATATTTTGGTGTCCTATTATCTTGGAGGACTGAATTAAGGTTTCTTCCCCTCCTTAATTTAGGGTTAATTCGTTACTAGAAAAAAGTAGATTTTTGAAGTAAAGAGACCCTATATCGAAGAGTAAAACAAAATAGTCAATAGACTCTGAAGACCTTCTTCGTGATTAGCCTCAATATGATCGTGGTAAATGGGTAGAAGACCTACATCGTGATCACTACTAATCTGATCATGGCAAATAGCTCATGTTTGTCACGATCAACATCAGTTCGTTGTGGCAAACCCAACTTATTGTAGTGAATAAGTTCTTTGTTGCAGTAATTGATCCATGAGAGTTCTAAGCTTGGGTCTTCTTTCCTTTATGATATGTAATCACTGATATATGTTTGGACATGCTTGATTGTCTGTGTGCGTGGTTAAATCTTAGGGTCCGAATAATTCGTGGATTAAGTTTATTGCAAGTATTTTTTGTCCAAAGTAAGGTCAATACTTGGTATGATTAATCGTGAATGTCAAAAAATAATCAGAACATTAATCATTGAGTTTTTAGTTGAAGTAGAGGGATTAACCCAAATGAGGATTTCACTCATCTAGTTTACCTATAATATGGCACGTTTGAGCACGTTTAAGTTTAAGATTTATTTTAATAAGTGTGAATCTTATATGATGTTTGTTTAAATATTTTGTGGTTAATACTGTTGGTTAAAATCTCATAGGAAATAAACCTCACATGTTAAATGGGAAAGCTTTAACCAAAGTAAATAGGAGAATTAGATGTTCTTTAAGTGTCATAATTATGACCGAGCACTAATGGTGTCTAAACCCGTCTCTTTACTAAAGTAAGTATTCCCCACGATACGGAAGAATTAAGGAATTTGAAAAATTCCAATAGATTATTCTAGGCCCTAATGAGACAAGCGATTCCAGCTGCGTTCTGTGGGGATGTCTCGACAAATAGTACATGCTCCTTCAAATTTTCTCACAAAATTGAAAAAAAAACTTTACTTAATATGATACGATAGAGATGCAATATTTGATGAACAAGATTTCTACAAGTAATTACCAAGACGATCGGACCATATGAGAACATATTTCTTGAGATTTTTATGATTTCCAAAAACTTAATGGTAATTAAGATAGATCGTCTTGAGGATCATGTGGTTGGTTTTGTCTATCAGTCAAGCATTTCTAATCTACTGGCAACTGCATGTGTGAGAAGTTGACAATCACTTAAGTGATTTGTCATGTTTCTCAAAAAAGAGGAAATATTGATAGGTGAACCGATTTAGATGAATGTGGTAAGCTCTAATAAAAAATTAAGACAAAAAAGTTTTGATTGTAATGGATATGAATTTTTTTTCAAATAAGAAGAAACAAAAGGATTCGATCGATAGTCGATGTTTTTTCTTCAAGAATAAATGACATATAAAAAAGAGTTGTGAAAAGTACAAGCTTACATAAAAACGTAAGGTGTTACTACTACTTTATTATGTTTAGAGGTTAATCTTGTTTCGTTTTCAAGTACTGCTTGGTGATTTGATACGGATACAAACACTCATGTATGTAATGTTTTTGTAAGGTACTTTAAGAAGTTGCAACCTTAGTAAAGATGAAAGGTCCATATACACGACATAGGGAAATTTGTGCCAAGTTCTTACTATTTGTTACTTTTATTTAAAACTATCTCGTGGGTATATATTGTTTGATGATTATCTATTTGTACCTTATTTTAGAAGGAATTTGATTTATTTTCCAACTTAAAGAAAATTTTGGTAACTCCTTTCTTTTTATAATTAATCAATTGAAACTTTCATTTAGTAATGTAATAATTGGTACTTGATGTTAGAAAATTTCATAGCTTTTAGGACCGAATTTGAAGAAAAAACTAGGTAAGAGCATTAAGTGTGTTAGATCTGACTGAAGTGATGAATACTATGAAGATATAGCGGATCATGTGAATAACATCAAGGACCATTTACTATATAACTAGAGGAGTGCGGTATAATCCTTTAATATATAATGTTGGGATCACCCAACATAAATGGTGTATATGAGAGAATAAATGTAGTTTACAAGATATGGTAAGAAGTATGGTAAGTAACACAGTATTGTAGTATAACCTCATATGAACTCTAGAGTGGGCACAAACTTAGCTCAAAATCATCTGCATATATGGGGGTGTCCATCTAAAGTAAAAGCTTACAAGTCTCAAGAAAAAAAGAATTAGACCTAAAAATGATTACCTATTTTTCACTAGTTATTCCGAGTATTCAAGGGCTTTTAAGTTTTATGATCCTTCCACCAATAATATTTTTGAGACGGGAACAACAAAATTTCTTGAGAATGTGAGTTTGGGGAAGAATTCAGTAACAAATGTTCATTTTGAGGAAGAATCTAGAGATATTCATGAAGGTTCTAATGGAGATACTCAAGTATCATAATATTGGACTATAATTCCAATCATTTTCAATACCGTTAGAGCAAACAATACTCAAAATCAAACAAATATTTAATGTGAAAGTTTAACCATGATACAAATATGGTCTAGTTAGAACATGAAGACACTAAAGATAATGTCAATCTTCTACACCTAAATAAAATGTCATTGTTCATGAAGATCAAACTCTACCTACTTAAGAAGTAATAATTCCCTTAAAAAAGTCCACAAGAGAAATTAAGAATGTTATATATTTGGATAATCTAATATATCTTCAAGAACATGAAAAGTCGTGTGTTTGTAACTGTAGATGATCTGTCATCTTACGATGAATCCATTAAGAGTTATAACTCTCAAGTATGATTTTTTACGATAAAATATTATAAATCAGTGCAAGTGCAAGATAACGGATACGAGAGCTTGTCCTATTACTTTTAGAATACTAGATGACGATTCTTGACAATTGTTACGTGATTGTTAATGCTTTTAAATACATCATATATAAAATTTACAACATCGTAAATAGTCTATTTTTACTGCTAAATTGTGTACTAGCCCTTTTTATCAAAATAAAAGGGATTGGTATCGCTCACACGCACGACAATCACTTTATCAAAAGGAAGAAATTTATAACTAAACTAAATATTGTGCAAGAAAAAAAGAGCTTTTCTCCATGCAAAGGAACGCATGATGATGTTTTGTCCTTGATATAAGATAATATAAGTCAAATTTGACCTTTTGTATTTTTTAATCTTAAAATTTTAGGACGAAGTAAAAAGCGAAATTTAAACCCTTATACTAATTGCAAAATCAATATAATGAGATATTTTCTACTTTTAAAAGGTGTTATCTCTTTTTGCTAAAATAAAAAAAAAACATTGATATCACACACGTGCACAACAATCACTTTATGAGAAAAAGAGAACTAACTAAAGTTTGTAGATTGTGCAAAAATAAATAAATTATCAGCGTTCAAACTCCTCCGTAATTTTCGGCGTGAAAAAAAACATATGTGAAAAAAGAACATATTATAAAATTTTATCTTATATAGGAAAAATAAGTCAAATTTTATCATTTATATTTTTTAATAAAATGAGTTTAAAAAATTTAAAGATGAACTGCAACGATGAAACGAGATGAAAAAAACCCTACGTCTCAAAACAGTTATGATTTTGGAACACATGCTTCAGTCAAATGATTTTTTTTTCGGGGTGTGCTCCAAAATTGCATTTAAGCTTTAACTTTTATATTTGGATCATCATGTTCTAATATAATTTTAAAATTTTATAAAATAATAATATTATTAATATTGAAATATCAAAAATTTCATGGTTAAATTTAGGTTATATATCAATGTGAAAAATACTCATCGGATATATATATATATATATATATATATATATATATATATATATATAATTGATTTAATTTTAGAGGATATTTATCAAATTTCACATTTAAAAAGAAGAGGAAAAAATGGGTGATTCAATTTCTAAAAGATTTGAATATTTTGAATATCAATTTCAAATATTGTGAAAAATTACAAAAAGAAAAGTGGAGAAGTGAATAGCTTCAACTAGGGATTCGTTACAAAAAGAAAAGTAGAGAAGTGAATAGCTTCAACTAGGGATTCGGGACCTGCATAAAGGGCAGGTTCTACTCATGGCAATCCATCTAGAAATACATGCAGTGTGGAAGACATGCTTACACGACGTTTCTCTCGTATCCGACTCCGTCTCCATCTTTCCTACACAAATCGAGCACTCTACTGCTCTAGAAACTTGAACCGGTTTTAAACTTTTGTTCATCGACAAATCCATTGCAACCCTACTATTGTCTTGAACCGGAGGATCGATTGTTCTGGCTTCGTCTTCATCTATTTCATCAGCGGTTTTGAATTCATCTTCCTCGTCTTCCCCGACTGGATAATCAACCGGATAGTTGATTACAACTGTAACGCGATAAACCTTACGGTTTTTGTAATTCTCCATCATTTTTCGACAATACCAACGATTTATAAGTGACTAAATAAAGGTTTTGATCGGAAATTCATCCGTAGACTATCGATTTTAGAGACAATTTCTTTTTAGACTTTTAAAAATTCGCTAGTAGTCCATTGAGTATTCAGTTTGGATAAAGTTATTCTTCCGATTAACATAAAGCTACCACATGCCACCATACTCAATAAAAACTTACATCATCAATAGTCCATCGATTTTAAGTCGAAGTTCAAATATAGTCAAGGTTAAAGTCGATGGACCATTGGTGATACAAAATTTTGTTAAGTATGGTGCCACACGGCAATTTTACATTAATCAACAGTTCCGGTGGACTAACTTTATCCAAACTAGATAGTCGAGGGACTAACAATGGACTTTTGAAAGTACATGGACTATATGTCACTAAAATCGATTGTCCAAGGACGAACTACTGTTCAAAACCCTAGATAAATATTGGGTTTCAATTTTGGTAAACAAAAATCTGAGCATATGTTTCGTTTGGAAGCCTAACAGTAAAACCATTTACCGACATTCGCTTCGCACAACATTAATATTGAAGATTAGATTTACCAACACTCGCTTCGCACAAAACAACACTATTTTCTTCTGCAACTCGTTGCTTTGAATTCTAGGCTTTGGAGTCATTTTCTTAGTCTACACCTTGCTAATGTAAAACTTAACAGCGCATTAATAATAGAAAATCAATTGCCACGAGAAGCTTTGATTTTTATCTTTGTTGAGGTGTGTGAGTTGATCCTGCAGATATACATGTACTTTCTAAACTCTCATTTGTCTCATTGCCTGATAATGTTTTGTCGGTTGAGTTTCCTAGAATCCAGAGTCATGCAAAACGATGAGAGACTAATCCATTCATATTCAAACTTAGGATAGTGATGATAATTTAAATTAGTCAAATAAGGGCTTTACAGACCCTTTAGTAGGTAGGTTTTGGCTTTTATGATTCCTAAATTTACATTTTTTAATCTTTTTACTTAAGACCTTTTTTAATTCCATATTTTCTTATACTTTGTTTAAAAATATTGAGGATGGAGGGCTTCACATGTTTTTAGGTTTAGCGTAAGGGTTCTCAGCGTTTGATGCTTCCCGGTCAGTGGTTGCTCACAACAAGATGCCTTTGAAGGAAGGCTTCTAGTGGTGAAGGGTTTGGAGGAACGGGTTTCGTGATTTGGTGATTCTTGATCTTTAAAAGAGGACAATAAAAGTCATGTATCTATAGAGTGAAGTACCTCTATTATTTCAATCTTATGTAGCTTATGTATGTGATTGTTGTTGATTATTTGGTATTTGTTTGTTGAATTGTTAGAATTATTAAGAAGGCGATGTTTAATAATTTATTGTCGAGGTATATGTGATGCTTAGTTGCTGGCCATTTAAGGACTGTCTTTGGTTATGATCTTCAATAGAAAAATTAGGCTTGTCATTCTTAGCATCGACATTATTTTTTGTATCCTTGACTAATAATGATTTAAGTTTTGACATCCACATTTCTATTGACTTAGATTGCTTGGTGATGATAGTAGGTTATGGTTTCCAGCTAGTCTCATCTAGAGTTTGAGTGACATGGCCATCGTTCCTGCAGTCCATGTTTTTTGTCCAATATGTAGACATGTAGTAGAGTAGTTGGGTCTCTCACCATGTAGTAGAGTAGTTGGAGTATCTTGGAGGCGGTGGTGAGCTATGTATGACGGTGGCATTGGGAGAATGCGGAAGGTTGTGGCGATACAACTTGAGGTTGCTAAAAAGGATCTCTAAGTAGCAGCAAATTGTCTTTAGCCATGTAGATTGGAGGATACATAAATAAGCAACGATGCTTAAAAAAGTGTTTGTTGGAGACTTCTGATATATATATATATATATATATATATATATTAAATAATTATACAATATAATAATCTTCAGATTGATAGTATCAAAACGATACTAGTTAATATTGAAATTAAAAATTTGTTGGTAAAGATCTTTAGATGGCTGCTTAGATTTAAAGAAATCCAAAATCTATCTCTATTTTCCACCTTGATATTTCAATGCAAATTCCGCATATTTTAGTCCTCCTTTCGAAATCTTTTGTCTTCTTTTGTGTCCTACATGTACATGCAATAGAAGTTTTAGTTAGGCATAAACCTTCTATATAAGAGGTGAGATACAAGTATAAATTTGATGGAAATAAACAATGCCCAACTCTTAAATAGTCTATTTCTATGCTTTCTAGCAATAAAATAGCACTAAGAGAGCAACATGAGTATTTTAAGGAGAAAATTCATAACTAAACTATTGGGAAAGGGTATATTTTGCTACCCAGTCAACATCATAGTTATGTTCTAGAAATATATAAGACATAACCATAGTTGGCGCAATTAGGTTTCTACGACATGTTATCAATGGTTTAAGAAACTAAGAGCTTTACCATAACAAAAAATATCAAATAAAACTAATGAATCAGTTTCAATATCCACTACGGTGAAGAAGCCTTTAGATTTACAAAGCAATAGAGAATCAAGAATGTGTTTAGCTTCACCAATTAGTGGGGTTTGTTTCCCATATAATTTACATATTAATTTTATTAATTAACCTTTGTTGCTTTTTATAATAATACCACCACTAGACTCACCGTTAATTAGACAAGCTTCATCGCAGTTTAATTTTGATATGGAAATAGGATTTTAAGGACTAAGTTGTAAATAATGTAAATTTAAGGATTCAATTGTAAATAATGTAAGTTTAGTCCTTAAATTATAAATGATAAAAGTTTTAGAGAGTATTTGTGATTATGTAATATTCTTAAGGACTAAAGGGAAATTTTTCTTCTTTAGTAACAGATTTCAGTTTAAGGCTAAGTCTTGGCTCCTCTATATAAAGGACAAGGCTCACCTAATAAAAGGGTTGAACACTTTTTATACAGAACTCATTTGTACTTAAACTTTCTCTCTCTAATTCATTCTCTCTCTAGAATTATCTTATAACAATTTACTAAGGAAAAATCTAAACTCACCAAATTGGCGACTTCATTGGGGACGGAATAAAGAATCAGTGACTTTATCTGTTCGAATTTGATACAATCTTTCTGTGTTTTTTGTTCATATTTTATACAATGAATCCCGAAAATAATCATACGCTTCGACCAGCAATGGAAACCTTAAAAGATGATTTACAAAGAGAGGAAAATAAGCTAGATGGATCATCTCTGATCCAAACTCAATCAGATATCAAGGTGCAAATGAACCAGTTTTTAAACAAGATAAATGCACTAAATGAAAAGTATGAACGGAGAGAGCAAGAAATCTACTCGGTGAAGCTTAAATCCGAGGTTAGGCAAGAAACTGAAAAAACTGATATTGGAGACCAATCTGATCGACCTTGTACTGATCGAGGAGCTAAAACAGAGCATAAAAAAACACATTTCGTATCTCCTAAAGAGCGATATTTTTCTCGCAAGCAGAGAAAAGACAAGCAAAAGTATATAACCTATAGTGATGAGGAGGTAGAAAGTTCAGCTTCGGGTTTTAAAAGATACAGGGGTTCTTTGAAAGAGGAATCAGACAGAGAGCATTCGAGGAAGGATAAAAATGAAAGCAAATATAAAAGGGATAATGTTCCTCGTTCTACATGGTGCGAAGGAAACACTTTGAATCAATATGCTGAGACTGATCGAAATATATATGTTACAATGGGAACAGATGATCAATTTGTTCAAGGTGTCGACTAGAGAAACTCTCCGTTGACAAGTTAAATTCTCTCTATAACGCTTACGAAGCGTTTTTACATTTCCAAAGTAGAGAAGTTAAATGGGATGCAGCATCCCGATGATCACATCGAACAATTCAATAAATATATGATAAATTTTGAAGATGACGACCGGCTGGTGTGTCGTGCATTTTCGCGGAATTTTAAGGGAACAATTCTAAAGTGGTACAATCAAATTCTGAGGGGATCCATTTCAAATTTAAGGGATTTTTATACTGCATTTCGAAGGCAGTTTGTGGGGAGTAAAGAAATGAGAGCAAATGGAGATACCATTTTTCAGTGCAATCAGGCACCTGGAGAGAACTTGAAGGATTATACAAAGAGATTTATTTTAACTAAAGATAGTTTGGACAACTGTGAAGAGAATATGGTGATGGCAGCTTTTCGTCAAGGATTATTACCAGGAATCTAGTCAATGAGACTACGAAGAGAAGGGCCTTAACTTTTGGAGCTTTGGTGGCTCAAGTTGAGGATCAGATTAAAGTCGAGGAGTTAACTAGAGTTCGAGGAGGACCGGTTAGCACTCCAAAGAATTTGAGTCAGGCAATCAATAACCAAGGGCAGCCCTCGAATGGAAATGGTAATCAGCAGACAAGACAAAAGAACAACTTGCCTCCCTAGAGTGGTGGATATTCAAATCACGCTCCATCTAACACTTATAACAGGCCAATGCCAAATCAATGGGTTAAACCAGAGTATTATGCTGATCTGACAGAGAATGTAGCTATGATTTGGGATAAGACCAAGAGATTCGTAAACTTTAGGAAGCCAACTCAAATTGGTAGGCCAATGGAGGAAAGAAATAACAAATATTGCAGATATCATGAGTATATCAGGCATAATACCAATGATTGCATTGCTTTGTAGAAAGAGGTTCAAACTTTAATAAAAAATGGGAAGCTTCTGACCTATGTAAAGTCACAAGGGAGCGGTTCGAAAAATAATACTGCATTAACTTCGAAGGCTGCACCAGCTGATAATTTGATGATTTTAGATTCAAAGGTTGAACCATTTGATTCTTCTTCTAAATATGTGGAGAAATATCTGAACCGATTGCTTTTGATGGCAGTCGAAGAGCCCATAGAAAAGGAGCATGCGCGGGATTTATGTAAATTCTTTGAATCGTTAGCCATTTTCGGAGGCGATTCGATGACTGGTAATTCAGATAGTTCGAGAAAGAGATATGTTGTCAACTTGACAACTCAAATTGAGGGGAAAATGTCTACACATTTGTATGGAAATAATGCTATTCCTTTCATTTTGTTTGATGAAGATGATTTACTAGGTACATCAGGGCCACATGAAGATGTTGTGGTTATTGGAGCAGATGTGGTTGGTGTCGAAATTTGGCGAGTGCTTATTGACACTGCCAGTTTTGCTAATGTTCTTTTTAAGTCAACCTATGATAGAATTACAAATCCACCTCCGATTTCTTAATCAGATCGGACAATTATAGGGTTTACCGGTGTAACAGCTCGTGTTGTTGGAGAATTCGAGGGGGAAGTAAGTGTAGGAAAAGGACCATTTAAGAAAAAGGTCTAGGTATTTTTTTTGTGGTGGTGGGATGTCCCATGAGTTATAATGCTACTTTTGGAAGATCTTGGCTTTCAAGAATGTATATGGTTGTGTCAACAGTTCATCGGTGTTTTAAGTATGTGGTCGGAGATCGGATTGGGGTCATCTGAGGCGACCAGAAGGTAGCTAGGGAATGATATGCCACATTACTCCAAAACTGAGGATCCAACAGTGGAGACTTAATGCATGAATAACAGTTAGAAGGGGTGCCCTCGGATTTGGAAGAAAGGGTTGACGACCCGAGGGAAACCCCAGGGTCTTTAACGGTAAGTGAAGAAATTAAGAAGTTTACTTTTTTGGAAGGATGGGTGCTTCGAATTGGAACCTTATTGACCCCGCTTCTACGTCAACAACTGCTGAATTTATTATCTTCTAATTTGGATGTCTTCGCTTGGAGGACAGAGGATGTAACAGGAGTACCAATTGAGAGAATTCATCACAACTTTTCTATTAATCCGAACGTGAAGCCAGTTATTTAGAAAAGGAGAGTTTTTTCCTCGGAAAAAGAAGAAGATATTGTTGTTGAGGTGGATCGATTATCTAAGTTCGGACACATAAGAGAGTCACATTATCCTTTGTGGACGGAAAATCCGGTAGTGGTCAAAAAGAAGAATGGGAAATGGAGAATGTGTGTGGATTTTACAGATTTGAATCAAGCTTGTCCCAAAGATCCATTTTATGTTCCTCGAATAGATCAGTTGATTGCTTCTACTTCAGGAAATAAAATTTTAACTTTCATGGGCGCTTTTGCAGGATACAATCAAATTCAAATGGATCCAAAAGATCAAGAATGCACAACTTTCATAACTGATAGGGGCTTGCACTGTTATAGGTTTATGCCATTTGGATTGAAAAATGCTGGAGCCACATATCAGAGATTGATGAATAAAGCTTTTGCTACTCAGATTGGAAGGAATATGGAAGTATATAAAGATGACATGATGGTAAAAAGTTCAAAGGATGAAGTACTTCTTGATGATTTAGAGAAAACTTTTTTGAATTTAAGGGGAATCACGTTAAAGTTAAATCCTAAAAAATGTACCTTCGGAGTTCGGTCGGGGAAGTTCTTGGGTTTTTTCATTAGTGAAAAAGGAAAAGAAGCTGATCCAGAATAGTTGAAAGCCTTAATAACAATGAATTCACCTCAGTCTATCAACGAAATTCAAATTCTGACAGGAAGGTTAGCAGCACTTAATCGATTTATTTCTAGATTTTCTGACAAATACTTTCCTTTCTTTCAAGTTTACGAGGACCAACTAGGTTCGAATGGATACCCGAATGTGAGACAACGTTCACAAACATTAAAAAATTGTTGTGATCACTAGAAATTTTGTCAAAACCTCGAAATAGGGAGAAGCTCTTTTTGTACATTACGGTATCAGATTTTTCACTGAGTGCAGTGTTAATTAGTCAAGATTCAGGAGTTCTGAAGCCCATGTACTACATTAGTAAAAGCTTGGTGGCATCTGAATAGAGATATATGAAATTAGAATAATTGGATTAGCACTGGTGATTGCTGCTAGGAAGATGCCTCTATATTTTCAAGCTCATACTATTGAAGTCTGAACTTCATTCCCTTTGAATTTTTTTTTTATAACGACCTGATATTTCAGGGATAATGACCAAATGGGTAGTGGAGTTGGGGGACTATGACATTTTATTTACACCTCGAACAACAATAAAGGCGCAAGCATTGGCAGATTTTTTTATTGCATTCGAGTCGACCAGATGTGGAAGAAAGTAAAGAGGATACTCCAATAAATTCGAGGTGGGTTGTCCGAACAGATGGAGGATCTAGTATTTTCAGGGTGCAGTGTTGGGGTTCAATTAATAGCTTCAACTGGAGAAAACGATGATTCAATCTATTAAATTTGGTTTTCATGCTTCAAACAATGAAGCTGAATATGAAGCTGCTTTGTCAGGGTTAAGATTGGCAAACATTTGTGGAGCGACCTCGGTACGCTTGGAAACAGATTCTCAGTTGTTAGCAAATCAAGTATCTGGATTTTCTGAAGCAACAAATGATCGTTTGATTTTATATCTTTTGGAACTTCAGAATTTAATGCTTTTGTTTGACAACGTTGTTGTGGAATATATTGGTCGAGCGAGTAACATGGTGGCTGATTCTTTAGCAAATTTCGCTTACAAGAAATAATATCCTTGGATTTTGTTACAAGAAAGTCCTTCAATTGTTACTCAATCTAATCAGTGTGAATGTATAGAGGAGTTATTTGTCTCATATGAAGTAATCTGAGGTGATTGACGATCAAACATTCTCAATTTTTTACTTTAGGAAAATTACTAGATGATTTAAGATTGGCAAAAAAAAAGAGAAGTAAATCCTTTGGATATATAGTACTAGAGGGAATATTGTATTAAAAGGCATTAAGCAGACCATTATTACGATGTTTAAGCAAGCAAGAATCAAAAGAAGTGTTATTAGAATTGCATGATGGTGAAGGGTCAACTCATTACGGGTTCAAAGCTCTATCACGTCGAGTTTTACTTGCAGGATTCTATTGGCCTACAATCATGAATGAAGCTAAGAATTTAGTTTGAAGTTGTGATACTTGTCAGAGATTTGCTAATACTATTCATAGGCCAGCGGTGCCACTTATGTTTGTAACTGAGGCGGTACCATTTGATATGTGGGGAATTGATTTGGTGGGTCCTTTGCCAATGTCTTCTGGAGGAAGACAGATGATAATCGTAGCAGTGGATTATTTTACAAAGTGGGCAGGGAAAGAATCGCTATCAGGGACAAAGGCAAAAGATGTGATCAATTTTATTGTGAACAGTATTTGTTGTCATTTTGGAACTCCTCAGAGGATTTCAACATATAATGGTCCTCATTTTAATAAGAACGAGATGGCTTTATTTTGCACTTTGAAAGGAATTCAGCAATGTTTTTTGAATCTGTTTCTTCTTCAAGAGAACAGACAAGTGGAGGTAACAAACATAACAATTTTAGATGGCTTGAAGAATATTTTGGCAGGGGCAGCAGGAAAATGACCAAACTATTTACAAGAGGTTCTTTGGGCTTATCAGACAACTCCTAGAGAGGCTACAAAAGAGACTCTTTTTGCTTTGTCATATGGAATGGATGCAGTCAGCCCCATAGAATCTACGATGTCATCCTTTAGAATAAATCAATATTATGAAAGATCCAATGATGAAGTTAGAAGAGCGAATTTAGATTTGATTAAGGAGAAAAGAATTTGAGCTCATTTGATGTAATCCACTATCAAAATCTTATGAGGAATAGATTTGATTCAAAGGTGAAGAGAAGAGATTTTAAAGAAGGTGATGAGGTGTTGAGAAATTTTTTTTTTTTCACACATAGGAGAAAAACCTTAGAAAAATAGCTCTGAGCTGGGAAGGGTAAATGGTTGAAGAGCAACAACGATCGTATAGTTTAGAGGAGGAGGAATTTCTGTTTTTGCTAAACTAGGACATTGAATCATATCGAAAGTTGTGGTTGGAACAGAAGGACATATAATTTATGGAGACTCCTCGACAGGTGTTGGTCTCCCAAAATTAAGCATATGATTTTGAATGACTTGAAGAACAGGATCTTCTTCACCAGTAAGCGCTTTAGTGTTCTCAAAATTAATGAAGCTATGAGGATCGAAGTTTTCATCATTTTGGTTTTCATCATTGGCATTGTCGTCGATGATTATCAAGGTGTTGTCATTAGCTGGTTGCTCTTTGCCCAAAGCGTTTTGTTGATCTTCAGTAATGATCCGTTCTTCATCGACCAATGTATACACAATGATTTTTGCTTGTCTCTTTTTCTTTCCATAAGGAATTGGAAGAAGATTTTTTTTTTCTTCGAAAACTGTTCTTGATCTTTTCTGTCTTTGATGGGTGAAAGAGCATGTTCTCCAGTTTTTCTTTTTGGAGGCTTTGGCTTTGATGAAGTTCAAGGGCTAGCAGCAGATGTGCTAGCTATCTTTTTATTTTTCTTTTCTTTGTTAGACTTTTTCTTTCTTCTTTTTTGGTAAATGACTCTCTGATTTGTTGCGAATAGGGAGAAAACCTTTACAGTCGGGATGAACTAACCTTTTGCAAGCTATCTTCAGATTGGACTCTGACATCAAATCTTGAGGCGATAAGGCTCCTTCTAAGATTTGAAATAGGTGGCAGTTAAGGAAGTTGATTTGTTGGAAGGCAGTATGGAAAGCATTATTCCACTCTTTCTCAGACCAAGCGACAAGTTTTTAAAAAGTATCCTTAGCACCTGGTCGGCGTACTGAATAACGCCTCGAAATCTCTGGAATAATCATGCAAGTAAATAATTCAGAAGGAAGAAAGAGAAGACAATATATTTGAAAATATATAATGATTCCAAGTGATTACGGGTACTTCTCCAGATGAGATTAAGCTTTGAGGGATTGGCATCGGAAATTTCCTTGTCGTTCTCCCACGCTCCTAAGATAAAGTTATACTTCTGCTTCCATAATTTATCAGCTTCTAAGAGGTCATCGGTGATTTTGAGGTCATCCTCCAAGGTGAGGTAATAAAAGGGAAGCTTCAGACCTTTCGATAGTTGAGTCAAGAAGATGAAATCCTTGATACTGATTGGAATTTTGGATAGTCAAGATACCATTATCAATGACATAAGAGTGAACCATTGATTTGGTGTCACTTGAGTAGGCCATAAGTTGAGAAGTTCGAAGTATTCCACGATCATAGGATCCAATGGAAACCGAAGACCCCAATTGATGATTACGGGGTAAACTACCAGTTCATCATCCTTGCAGTCTAAGGGGGTTTCTTCTTCCTTAAGAAGTCGAACTTTGATATTATCTCACATTCCCCATTGCCTCTTCAAATCTGAAAGTTGGCTCTCCTTATAATATATATATATATATATAACCTTTTTTAATTGAATGATATAATTAGCATCGAGATCCCTCAGATTTCTGCCAATTGCAGCTCCTTCTTCTTCAGAAACAAAGCCTGGCTCTTTCTTTTTTCGAGGCTTACGGGTATTTTCTGAGTTCCCGTCCTCGGATTCAGCTTCATGGTGAGTTCTGGTAGCCTCAAAATCAGCTTCGTTGGCTCTTGATGTTTCTTCTCTAGTTTGGGAAGGGTTTTTTTGGGGCAATGGATCCACAGTTTCATGTGAAGGATTAGTTACTTGGGGAACTTCCTCAGTTATTTCTATCTGAGGAGAACCTCGAGTATCTGGATTCAAAGGGGGGGGGGGAGTTGGAATGTTTTATGAGTCGTCTCCCATAGCTATAAAAGTTATTCTTTTTCTTGTTGTTGAAGAATAATTCGAAGAAGAAGTATTTGATATTTCCCTTGAAGAAGATTCTTCAATAATTAAAAGAGAAACTTTACTCTAAGATGAAGAGGCTCGAGGTGTTTTAGGACCTAAGACTGTGGAAGAGTGATGTTCTTCGATTACCGTAGAAGGAGAATAAGTAGGAGTTTTGGTTGGATCGAAATTACCGTAGTAAATTGTTTTGGTGGTTATTCCAACATGAGCACTATTTATTAATCCTGCAGCTCTATCTTCCTCCGCTCTTTGAGTAATGCAAAAGTATTTGTACGATCTGAAGACTAAGTTGTTATTAGGTTCTAGAGATTTTGGCTTATTGGGTATGTTAGCCTTGGATTTTCTGGTTTTTGGGTTTTTTCTCATCAACCGGATGTAGATTGATCGGAGAAGATGAATTTTGATCAGAAAGTTTGGTTTTTTCTCATGAAGATACTGGAAAAAATGAAGAATGTGATGAAGGTAGCCAAGTGTTTAAATTCTCTCTCAAATGATTTGTGTTGTGAGAATGAAAAATGAGGCTATTGTTGAATTTATTGAAAGAAAAGAAGACGTGTGAAGTGGAAGGGACTCTGATGATGATAGAGTAGAACACAAAGAGGTGAGGAGATTAGGATTTCGACATATATCAGACTGAGCATCTACTTATGAGTTTGGAAGCTATACAGTCATGATGGATTCAAACGGTAATATGAAACGGTTTTATTTGTTTCTAGTCTTGATAAAAGTCGATGATTACATTTTGAAGCCCAACCTCTATAATGATTCGAGGAGAATTATTGAATTTGAAGTTATATTAGTTTTTGGTTGCTTCCGATTGGTATCTGCTTTTGGCTGCTTCGAAGTTAATGACTTCGAATTTTCATTTTTCAACTGATATGACATGTGGAAGAATTCGAAGAAATTTTAGTTCTCATTCATTTACTGATATGAAAACTAGGGGGTTCTGATAGTGAAATATGATTTTAAGGACTAAGTTGTATATAATGTAAATTTAAGGATTTAATTGTAAATAATGTAAGTTTAATTCTTAAATTATAAATGATGTAAGTTTTAGAGAGTATTTGCGATTATGTAATATTCTTAAGGACTAAAGGGCAATTTGTCCTCTTTTGTAATTGATTTGAGTTTAAGGCTAAGTCTTGGATCCTTTATATAAAGGGCAAGGCTAACCTAATAAAGGGGTTTAATACTCTCTAATTCATTCTCTCTCTAGAATTCTCGTATAACAATTTCCTACGGCAAAATCTAAACTCACCAAATTTAAGCCTATTGTTCAAAGTAAATTTCCATTTAACCCTATAGCTAATAAAATGATGAATATACTCGATATCATGAGTAATAAGATATTTATTTTACAAAATATTATATATATATATATATATATATATTCAAATTAGATATAATTAGACTATCACCCGCTTATTTTTAAAATTAGTTAGATATCGAATTCTGAATCTTGATTTTTTAGTTAATAAAATAAAATTATTTCAATTTTAATTTTAATTTAAAATATTTTATGTAACTAGTATCATATTTGATTGAAAAAGTTCATAAAAATTTTATATATCAATTCAGTATAATAAGTAAAAAGCTAAACTCTTGTAATTTTCGTCTGACTAAGAAGTAAAAATGATAAACTTCTCTCTTCCCACTAAAACAACGATCACTTTTGTAACTTTTTTGGTGGTTGCTGAATTAGCTTCAGGATTTATCACTTCAATTTCACTTCTTTTTTTAAGTTTTTGAAATTCAAATGCTATTTCCCTCCGGCCAGCATTATGGATGGACTAGGAGTTTCGTCGTCGGCTAAATTATCTAGATCATATGGTTTGTTAGTCTTCAAAGATGGTTTAGGGTGGTCTTCTCATCTTCGCTTCCAAGTTCTGTTCTTTATTTTGTATCATTTTGTGCCGGGATGCATCAGACCTTCTAATACCGCAAATAGAGGTACCAACCCTCATGCACCAGTGTTGTTTGCGTCATTGATGGTGACTAGTTCATAGCGTCTCGGGCATCGGCTATGCTCTACAACATTGTGGTATATGTCATTGATAATATCCAGTCCTCGTGGAATTTGTCGACAACAACCGGTATCAGAATCAAGAAGATCTTTGTGGTGGCTCTGAGGTGGATTCCGATTTTGCTCCACCAAGGGAAATTGGAGACGGATAAGGTCGACACAGGGAGATCTTCTAGTTTGCTCTTAGGCGATTTGTTATTCTGAGTATTCAAAGGCTTTTAAGTTTTATGATCCTTCCACCATTAATATTTTTTAGACGGGAACAACAAAATTTCTTGAGAACGTGAGTTTGGGGAAGAATTCGGTAACAAATATTTATTTTGAGGAAGAATCTGGAGATATTCATGAAGGTTCTAATGGAGATACTCAAGTATCATAATATTGGACTCCAATTCCAATCATTTCAATACCGTTAGAGAAAACGATACTCAAAATCAAACAAATATTTAATGTGAAAGTTTTTACCATGATACAAATATGGTCTAGTCAGAACATGAAGACACTAAAGATAATGACAATCTTCTACAACTAAAGAAAATGTCATTGTTCATGAAGATCAAACTCTACCTACTTAAGAAGTAATAGTTCCCTTAATAAAGTCCATAAGTGAAATGAAGAATGTTATGCATTTGGATAATATAATATACCTTCAAGAACATGAAAAGTCATGTGGTATAACTGTAGATGATGTGTCATCTTACGAAGAATCCATTAAGATTTATAATTCTCAAGTATGATTTTTTACGACAAAATATTATAAATCAGTGCAAGTGCAAGATAACGGATACGAGAGCTTGTCCTATTACTTTTAGAATACTAGATGACGATTCTGGACAATTGTTACGTGATTGTTAATGATTTTAAACACATCATATATAAAATTAACAACAACGTAAATAGTTTATTTTTACCACTAAAAATATACTAGCCCTTTTTATCAAAATAAATACGGATTGGTATCGCTCACACGCACGACAATCATTTTATCAAAAGGAGGAAATTTTAAAATAATTATACTTAAGCTTTTGAGAAATTTTCTCGAGGGTGTGCTTCAAAATTGTACTTAAGCTTTAACCTTTATATTTGGACTATCCTCGTCTAATATAATTTTAGAATTTTATAAAATAATAATATATTAAAAAATAATTATTAATATTTAAACATAAAAAATTTCATGGACTAAATTTAGATTAAATATCAATGTGGGTAATTGTTTTCAAAGTGTAAATCATTCCATACTCATCAGGTAATATATATCATTGGAAATTTAATCCAACAAATACAAAAATGTTTTATTAAATTTTTTGTTTTTATAACATTTGATTTTTTTTATCATTAATATTTTGTTCCAACCGTATTATAAATATACAAGTTAATAATGTATAATAATTATTGTTAAATTTATAGTCTATTTAGATTGGAATAAAATATACTGATTATTTGTTTATTTTGTATTTATATTTTTCATTTGAGCATTATTTTTATTTAATCAAAATTTGAGTGTTAGTTTGACTTTGAACTTTGGAATATAATTTGTTTTTTTATATTCCAATTTTTCCTGTATTGCTTAATTTTATTTTAAATAAAAAATAAAAAAATAAAAAATATGAATAATTAGATACTTTTATCGTAAATAGATGCCCAACAACTATATATGATAATAATAATAAATTTATAATTGATTTAATTTTGGAGGATATTTATCAAGTTTCACATTTAAAAAGAAGAGGAAAAAGAGGGGTGATTCAATTTCTAAAAGATTTGAATATTTTGAATATCAATTTCAAATATTCTGAAAAATTAGCTAAGATAAATTTATCTGAAAAATTAGCTCAAGATAAATTAGCTAAAGAAAAAATATGAATAATTAGATACTTTTATCGTAAATGGATGCCCAACAACTATATATGATAATAATAATAATAAATTTATAATTGATTTAATTTTGGAGGATATTTATCAAATTTCACATTTAAAAAGAAGAGGAAAAAGAGGGTTGATTCAATTTCTAAAAGATTTGAATATTTTGAATATCAATATCAAACGGGCCATGTATATTCAGCCGGCGGGGTTAAAGAGTATTTTTGATAACTTTTAAAATTGGTCAAAATTTTGGGGCGATTACCTTTCGGCCCTAATTTAGCCAAATCCTAAATCAAATCACATGTAACAATCTTAGCTAAAGATCTTAACCTCATGTATATTCGAACTAAATCTTGAATCTTCACTCTCTCTTTGAAAGCTAACAAAATTTCATGTTAGAGAGAAAGAGGGAGAAAGCCATAGAAGGAAATATAAAGACTTCATTTCCCAGCAACAAGAGTTTATAAGTTATATGTATACCGTTATCGATTTATAGAGCTTCTATTTCATTACATGTATACTTCATCTTGAAGATGAAGTACATTCCACGAGTAATCTCTTCTCATTCGAAGAATAGGAAAGCTCATTTCTCGCCGTAAAAAAATGGGTGATCCATATTGAACGCGTCATTTGGAATTCATATTTTTGGATTCGGTCTATATCTTTATAAATTTGTTGGTTTCAGATATTATCTGTATCTGAGTAATATTTATCGGATTCAGATTCAAATATAATGTTTTAAATGTTTTCGGATTCGGATTTTAGATAGTGATTTGAGATTTCGGATTTTAGATAGTGATTTCAGATTTCGGATTTGAAATCAGGATATAGGTAGATCTGTATTTAAGATATATGTTTGACAACCGTAGGTTGAATTAGGGATGAGTACAAATATGAAGGAAAGTAGCCACGACGCTTATGTAAAGGATGGTTGCAGGATGAGAACAAATATGAAGGTAAGTAGCCACGACGCTTATGTAAAGGATGGTTGCTTGGGATAACTGTATTTTATGTCTTTGCTATATTTATTGTGTTTTGAACCATACAATTTTTGGGACTGTATGTACTTTGGCAGTTGATGCTCAATGGTTGTTTTGTAATATGACATAGTTATTTGTTTAAAAATACATGTTAGAGTACTGACGTTTTTGCATTTGGAAAGAATTGGGGAGTCTTGGTTCTTTATTTAACCATAGTTCGACTTATTGTCTAGCCAATTAGGCTTATTTTATAAGCTAGTTTGAGTATTTGGCTTGATAAGCTCAGGTTCGGTAAGGCCTGTAATATAGTCTTAAAGCTAGATCGTTTAATCGAGCGTTATTGTTCGGGTTAAGTATGACCCTTAATATTTTCTTGTAAGCTTGGTTTATAAAACGAGTTTGTTTGGTTGACTGTTTTAGTTAAGGTAATTGTGGCTTATTTCATAGTCGATTTGGCGTGACTTATTTTTGCCCGTTCGTTTTTATATTTTTTACGGACCCTCTTTTTTTTTTCTTATCTTTCCGTGTGTTTTTTTAATAAATGACATATTGCTTATAGATATTTTTATTCTTCAATTATGTAACCTTAATATTTAAACATGGTGTGGATTATTTCTGATTGAAGGGTGTTTTGGGAAAGAGTTTTGAGAATTTAATGTTTAGTGTAAAATGTAGAGAGATTAGAGAGGTGTGTGCTAGTAGTAAATTTTTATCACCCTCATTAATGAAAGTAGTTGGGGTATTTATACTTGTTTAATGACCTGTGGGCCTTCTGGGTCGGATCGTGGGCTTGAGTCAAGTTTAAGAGCCCATAAGCCGAAAAATAGGAAAAGACTAACGACCAGCTGAGTCATGTTCCACTTGGTTATGGAGTTCGGTGGGGCATGGTACTGGATAAGTCCGAACAGCTCTTCAAATTTATACAGTATCCAGTGTCAAATAAATCTGACCTCATTAGTAGCCTTTTTAGGTCTTGTAAAAATACTTTGGAAGAGCTAACTCGAGAAATAAATCTCAGTATGTATCTAAGGGGAAGTCTGATCTAACGTTGTATCCAAACTGAATCTTGATTGGATCCGAAGAGATTGATTTACAGTTAAGAATTTCAAAAGTCAGTTTTTTGAAGTGGGATACGTGTCGCGCTTTGGGTCGACCTCGCAACCGTTTTTTCTTCCTAGGTTTCTTCACCTACTGGTAAAAAGCAACTTAGGGTGCAACCCCCATACTTCATATCCTTTAATCATTATTTTGATCGATTTGTCTTCCCCTAGGTTAAACTTCTACATCTTCATCTCTATATAAATCGCTTTCAATGTTTTATCTCTCTAAGAACACAAAAATTTCTAGAGAGAGAAAGCTTGATAATTTTCTCAAATTGTGTCTGGGTAGATTATATGTTCACATCCAGAAACGCATTAGTGAGAGGCGGTTGACTAAACTTATCCGATTTGGAAAGAGCAAGAAGAGACGCAAGAATCGCAGCTCAACTCCCTGCCTCTCTTGGTGGAGAAACCAGTCAAACAAAGCCAAACACAAACAACAGTTCCGCATCATCAAAAACATCAAAAGTTAGAAAAACACATTTTATCCCAACCCTATCTCCTTTAGAGTCGGGTTCTTCGGTTCAAGAGTCTCCAAAACTACCGTCTAAAGAAAGGGCAGCTTCCAGTGTTAGTAAACCTTCATTTTTCGTGACAATGGGTTCAGGCGCTGAGAAATCCACCACCTCTCGAAGGTTTACTCGCCTTTCAAAGGCCAAAAGCACTCAACCTGCTAGTTCGAAGACAATTAATCCCCTAACAGATTCTAAACCATCCGAACAACCGTCAAACGTGATGGAGAAAAATATAGATTTCAGATGGAAGGCACCCTCTTTGAGACATCCGGACATGCAGCAGATCGGAAACCCAAAGTGAAACTGGGTATGTCCAATACTGAGTCACTTCGGGAGTGCCTGGAAGGGAGAATGGGGCCAAACTTTCAAAACGTTAGTGTGAAGTATTTAATAGCTCTTCAAAATATTTCTTACGTATACACCCACACTGCTAAACTGGATCGAATCCGAACAAACTGGGGCTTTCCAGATTTTGTTAAGGTGAGAATTTCAATCACTTATGAAACCCTCATGGACTGCAAATCCCATGAGTTTGTGGTATATACCAAAGTGCTCAATTGGGGCCTTCGGTTTCCTTTGGACCCTGAAATAGTCAGGTATTTCCATCTGATAAAGTTATGCTCAAGTCAACTGAGCCCAAATGCAAGGTATACTTTACTGGTTGGCATAATGGCATCTAGGGTGTCCAAAATTCCCTTATATATGGAGCAATTCGCGGCTATGGCGAATCTATGCAAAAACCACCATATCCCTTTTTACCATTACAATATGGGTAATTACTAAAAGGTGGTGAATGATCTGTTAAAGTCCGAAAATCCATGGATGACTCAATTTCTTTTTGTGAGTGAAGTGTTGAAGAATGAAGAAAGATAAACTCCACCACTAATCCAAGTCAGTTGACCAGCCGCTGGAAAAGTTCAAGTAATATATGTTTGTACTTTTATTAGTTTTTAAAAGCTATGTTGATATTCCGAACTGGCTGTTGCGTTTTCTTGTAGTTTTTCAAAAATATTTCCGGACCACCTAGAGGTAGGCCAAGCTACTTGTACCATTTTAAACGAATGGGCATTGGAGAAATGGAGATTGGGTTTCTATAATTGTTTTACTTCTGGAAACTTTGTGAGGTCTCACCTATTGAATACTACAGGGAGTAGAGACCTTACTTGGGAGCACCTGACCACTCCTCCTCCCGCAGATGTTATTTTAAAGAGAACTGAGGCTAAGGATGGAAAACTTCACTTTCCTTCCCGGAACAAAGCCTCTAGTCACCTGGACAAGATCAAGAACAAGAAGAAGAAAACTAAAGTTGACCCATCTCAACAAGTCTTTGAAGGGGTTGGTTCGGAGAACTAAGGAGGAATCAACGCCGCTTTGTTAGAGGTAGTTGAAGTCACGGTAAAGGAACAAGAAACAAACGTCACTTCCTTAACCATAGAAAACCAGGGCTTGAAGAACGATCTCTCCAATGCTCAGCAACATTTAGAAAATTTAAAAAAAAACAGAGGAATTGGCTACTGAATTGTGCCAATCCAAGAACGCTCGAGAGGATATCCACACTAAATATTACAGACTGGAAACTTCTTCCTCCACAAAGATCAAATCCTTGAAGGAACAACAAACCACCAATGTTAGCACTATCAATACTTTATCCGAAGACAAAACCAAACTATAGAAACTTCTCAAGGAGAAGGAAAATGATAATTCTTCTTTAGTAAGAAAACAAGCCCAAGAGATAGTTGCATGGATAAAAAGGTATGCTACCAAAGTGGTGGATTATTTGGAGAAAAGAGATGATGGGGTCAAATCGGATATGGTTTCATTGGTCCTTTGTGGAAATATGTACCATTTGAGGAGCCTCATTTCCATACCATTGCGGATGGTGACAAGCATGGTTACTTAAGCGGAGAGGATTCTGATGAAAGAACCGGTGAGGGTTCAAGCACTAAACTCAAAAGTCCCAAGAAAGGTAAAAGTGATGAAGAAACCAAAGGGAAAAATCCCTAAAGTCATGATGTTATTTTGTGTTTTTAAAACTAAAGTCCTTGGACAATTGAGGAATTTTGTTATGTTTTTTTAATTCCCGTCTTACGAACCAAAGTCCTTGAATGGTCAAGGAATTTTATGATTGATGGATCAGACTTGTTCAGATCAAGTTAAATATTGCATATTTCTTTTGTATGAACTTCATTGTCTTCTTAAAGTTAACTTTCTAAGTAGTTTTCAATATTTCTGATTTGTTTAATAAACGTTTAATAAGCATTGAATGACTCCAATCGCAAGCGTTTAATAAGTGTGATTAACTGTTCAATAAATCTAATCAAGTGTTTAACAAATTCGTTCAGCTCAAAGATAATTCATTTGATAGTCGGGGTGTTTAATTAGTATTTAATTTATCCGATCTCCTCATACTATGGTCAAGAATTTTGCACAAAAATTTTGAATAATGCATAAGATGTTATTGAAAAACCCGGAAACCTCATTGAAACCTCCTCGCGCCACCAGAGTAGGAAAGAGTATGCCCCCATAATATTTACATTGAGATATGAAAAGGTAAATATTTACAAGAGAATCCTATTCTAAATATAACCTGAGGTTTTCAATGTTCCATGAGTGCTTCAACACTCTGCTTTCTTTGACTTGAAGTTTATATTTCTCTTGCTTGATTTTTTCACATAACACATAGAGACCTTCTTAGTTTGGAGCCAGCTTTCCAAACTGTTTTTCTTTAGTGTGCAAAAAGAATTTTCTCAAGACTTTGTCTCCCAATTGAAAATCTTTTCTTTTAAACTTGGACTCAAATATGCTCCTCATTAGACTGTGATATTGTGTTGTTCTTAAATGTGTTTTAACTCTTCTCTCTTCAATCAAGCCTAATTGATTCCTAACTGCCATATTATTGGCCTGTTTGGAATAGTTTTGGACTCTGAACGATGGTAAATTAGCTTCTATCTGTGTGATTGCATCCATCCCATAAACGAGAGCAAAATGGGACTCTTGTGTAGCAATCCGAGGAGTATTTGGTAAGCCCATGGTACTTCTTGCAAATAACTTGGCCACTCCCCTGCAACTCCTTCGAGATTCTTATTTAGCTCGGACAAGATCGTTTGATTAACAACTTCAACTTTCCTATTTGCTTGAGGGTGGAATGGATAGAAAAATCAGTGTTGAATTTCTCTAGAAGTGCAAAACATCTTTATGCCTTTATTATCAAATTGTGGCCCATTATCTGTAGTGATCTTCTGGGAAACTCCAAGTCTGCAAAATATTTTGGATAGAATGAATTTTATAACTGCCTTATAAGTGTTTCTTACTAAAGGAGTTGCCTCTATCCACTTAGAGAAATAGTCAATTGCCACTATTATTGTTTGGTATCCACCGGATGCCATGAAAAGAGGCTCAACCAAATCCAACCCCATCTATCAAAAGGTATTGGTTCAGATATGGACTCCATATGAACTGTTGGCACATGGATTTTATTCCCATATATCTGGCAAGGATCACTCCTTTTGAACATATCTTTGGCATCTTCCATTATTGTAGGCCAGTAGTACCCTGTGGGGACCAATTGAAATATTTAGCATTCCTCAATACTTGGAAAAATTGAGCACACTTATCTGATGATCTTGAAATAAACATGTTCACGCAGCTAAGTATCCAGTTAATATTTGAACTTCTTTACTGCTCCGAGGAGGGTCCATAGCTAATAAAGCATTTAGCTGATCCAGATCAGGCTGAATCCTTTTTTCGCTTATAACATAACCTAAAACATTTCCAGATCGGACCCCAAAAACACATTTCTCAGGGTTTAATTTTAAATTGACAGCCTCTAAGTTAGAAAACTTTTCTTGAAGATCGAATATATGATGATCTTATTCAAGGCTTTTCACCATCATATCATTTATATACACTTCCATATATCTGCCAATTTGACTAGCAAAAGCTTTATCCACTAACCTTTTATAGGTGGTCCCAACATTTTTCAATCTGAATGACATCACTTTGTAACAATGAAGTCCTCTATCTGTAATAAAAGTGGTGTGATCTTGATCATTCAAATCTACTTGTATTTGGTTGTACCCTGAAAATTCATCCATGAAAGACAACAACTTGTTCCCAGAGGTAGAGTCCACTAATTGATCTATCCGAGGAACATGATAAGGATCTTTGAGACATGTCCTATTAAGATGAGTGAAGTCAATACACATGCACCACTTGCCATTCTTTTTCTTGACCAAAACAGGGTTGGCACTCCATAACAAGTACTGAGATTATTTGATGTGGCCCATTTTGGTCAACTGATCGACTTCTTGAACAATCAAGTCTTTCTTTTTCTTTAGAGAAAGACCTTCTTCTTTGTATAACCGCCCCAGCATCACTTTGTACGGAAAACTGATGACAAATTAATTCAGCAGACACTTTGGTTACATCATCATTGCACCATGCAAATACATGGAGATTATCCGATAAGAAAGAGAGTAGCCTTTGTTTCAAACTAGGTGCCATCTTAGTACTAATTCTAACACTTTTTCCCTTGGCCAATGAATGAATTTCAACTTCTTCTATAGGTATTATAACACTAGGAGCCTCCCTAGGGTCATCAATTTCATTCCCATCATTGGAAGACTCCAATAGTTGTTATTCTTTGTTAACTTCAGCGCCTCCAAAGATTTTGAGGCAAGAGCTGTTACATAGCATTCTCTAGCCACCTTCGGACTGCTTCGGACAACACCCACTTGTGCCCCCACAGCATATTTTAAACACTGATGGATAGTAGAATCTATAACATGCATCCTCGAGAGCCAAGATCTCCCAAATATAGCATTATAAGAGGTTGGGTAGTTAGCGACAACAAACAATACCTTTACTGTCTTCTTGAAAGGCCCTTCGCCCAGTAATACCTCCTCCTCAAATTCTCTAATGACGTCTGCTAAACTTCCAGTGAACCCCAAAATAGTTATGTTCAATAGTTGAATAACTAATGGATTTTTCATCTGTTTATAGGTGTTTAAAACAATATATTTGTCGAATTGTTTGTATCAATCAAGATTCAACGTACATCATTTCCTCATATTGAAGCCCATATCACCACGACATCTTCATGAGGCCCTGTAATATCCCTTAGGTCATCCTCATCAAAGCATATGAAATGAGCTGGAGTTTGGTATAGATGTGTGGACATTTTCCCATCCACCAGCGCAGCCAAGCTGCTAACATGAATTTTCATTGAACAATTTGAGGGTGCAGTCATAGTATCCCTTCCAAATATGCTTAAGGACTCAAAATATTTAACCAGATCGGATACGGCTGGAGTTTTGTCTACTATCACTCCTACTTGATTCCGAATCGGATCCGGATCAAGGTACTCAGCATCCACATCAAATCTTTCAAAAATTATCATAGCATCTTCTTGTGTAGATGTTCCATGAACTGAAGGAGTAGTCCGGGGAGCATTGGTATTGGATGGTGTATTATCTTGCCTGCTGCCTTTTTTTTAATATAGGCCCCCAATTTCCCCCTTTCAATGAGATTTTGTACTTCTTGTTTCAATGCTATGCAATCATGGGTACCATGCCTAATGTCATTATGATATTTACAGAAGCGGGTACTTCGGTTTTCTTTAGGAGACTGTAATGTGGTCGGCTTTCTAAAGTGTATTTCATTTTTAGTTTTTTCATATATCGTAGCCACACTTTCTCCCAACTCAGCAAACCACTCAAGTTGAACCCAAGGTCTCTTTTTTATTTTTGACTTGCTGGTTCTCGTTCGGGATAGTTTGATTCTACCTAGGACGATGAGATCCCTATCCAATTTCCTTTGATTTGTAATCGGATTGGGTAGTTGTTTGAGGTGTTGATGTTGTAGTTGTGGATCTGATCTGGCGAGGTACTCTGGAGTTTTTAGTTTCTTCAACGTTAATTTTCTTCCTAACTTGATTTAATAGTCCTCAAAATGTCAGAGCTTTCTTCTAGGTCACAGAATCAGCCAAGTTACCCGGATTCAAGCCCTGCCTGAGAGAGTTAATTGCAGCTTGTTCAAAGAAATCTACCAACTCATTCTTTGTATTCACAAACCTATTGATGTTTTCTTTTAAGGTCTCATTCGGTTCCTATGTGTAATGGATGATCTTATCACCATTACCTTTTATATCCTTGCTTCCAACGGATTTCCTCGAAAAGCAACCCAAGATATGTCAAAAACAATTATAAATACCCGAGGGAGACTATTATACCATTTGAGGGCACTTCCCTTGAAGGTTTACGAGAAAGCCCTACACAGCAGCCTATCGTCAGACAGTTTGTAAGAACTAATAACGGGTTGGCTTATTGTTATGAACATGTGACCATAGCTTCCCTTAGGAAAGGTTTGTTATCTGGAGACTTACCTAAAACGGTCACTAGGAAAAATGTATAAACTTGGGGTGGATTATTGAATCAGGTTGGGAAATAAACTACTATAGAAGAAACTAAGTTACTAAAGAAACCTCGACAGAATAAACCACTTACAATTACTTCACAGCAACAAGCTCGTGTTTAGTCTCATGTTTCATCCAACGTTCGTCCTCGAGAATCTGTTCAAGGTTCTAGTCGATCAGGTCAAACCAATCTCAGTAGTCTAGGCCAAGAGGAAATGTCAGGGTTCAACCAAGATATTTTGCGAAGTTAACTAAAAATATGGCGAAAATTTATGATATGATCAAGCATCATGAAGAATTTTGAAGACCTTTACCTATCCAAACTCCAAAATAAAACCCAAACACTAGCTCTTGTAAATATCATGAGGATACGGGGCACGACACTAAAGATTGTATATTTTTGCAACTAAAGATTCAGTTGTTAATCAAGAATGGAAAATTAACAACCTTCGTAAAATCACAAGGCATGAACAAAGCCCAAATTTCGAGTAATCCAGGATCTAACACTAGCAAAGAACAAGTAGTCGTATCAAATTTTTGAAGGCCGACTACAAAAGTTTCTAAGAAAGAAAAAACCATGAAAATCACAGAACATATTGATGAACCATTTGATGTAGATTCTATATATATAGATCCCGATACTGATGGGGGTCGTGTAAATATGGAGAAATGGAGAAATGGAAGGGTGTCTTGTTTATGTTAGTTTTTCTAATCGTTAACAATATTTGGAGGCGATACAGTAACAACGCTTTCAAATTTCTCTAGAAAGAGGCACGTAAACACTTTGTATATTCAATTAAAAGGAAAGATGTTGAGTCACTTATATCAAGGCCTCTCATCATTCATAATTTTTTTATGAAGATGATTTGAGAGACATTTCTGAAGATGTTGTGGTAATAAGGGCATCTACTGAAGGTACAAAAATCTGAAGGGTCCTTATCGACATTGGTAGCTCAGCCAATATGTTATTTCTATCTACCTATAAAAAAAATGAAGAACCCCCCGGTGATTCAACCTTCAAACCAAACTATTGTACGGTTCACATAAAATCTACAAATATAATTGGAGAATTTGAATGAGAGGCAATGATTGGCAAATGACCTTTCAAAAAAGTGGTCATAATATTATTTATGATGGTAAATTGTTTAAGTACTTATAACTCTACTTTTGGCAGGTCTTAGGTTTCAAGGATGCATGTTGTTGTATCTACTATTCATTAATATTTAAAATATGCTATTAGGGGTCAGGTCAGAGTAGTTTGATGCAGTCAGAAAATAGATAGAGAATGTTATGTCACAGTACTTCCCCCAAAAACTCTTAACCATCTAGCTGCCAAACCAGAATAACAATTATTAGGCTACATTATCAATAAAAAAGGGATTCAACCAGATCTGGCACAAGTAGATGCCTTGTTAGCCATGGACCCCTCCAGGCTCACAAAGAAAGTTCAAGTGTTAACACGAATATTACCCGCTTTGAATCAATTTGTATCGAGATCATCGGATAAATGTACACAGTTCTTTCAAGTATTAAGGAATGCTAAGGAATTCAATTGGTCTCCGAACTATGATAAAGCATTCATTGAAATAAATAAACATTGATCTTACCCCAAAACTTTGTTTAAACGAATGGAAGGGGAATACTTTATATATGTGGGTGTTTCGGATTATGCTGTAAGGGTCTTATTAGTTCAAGAAGTTGATAATTACCTTTGCCTAGTGTACTACATTAGCAAAACCTTGCTAAGTGTAGACAAAATATACTTAAAACTAGAAAAATTATCCTTGGCTTTGGTTATCGCAACCACAAAGATGTGACCCTATTTTCACGGATATTCTATCACAATTCGAACTTCTTTTCCCTTAAAAATTATGCTACAAAGACCAGATATATCGGGTCGAATGAAAAAGTGGTTTATTGAGTTGGGGTATTTCGATATTGATTTCACTACTTGAATAAAAATTAAGGGGCAAGGGGTAGCAGTCTTTTTGGTTGAATTCCATTCTGATCGGTCGTACTTGGAAGACCCTACAGATTCGCCAGGAAAAGAATGGGTGGTTCAGATAGATTGGGGATCTAATGTCTTGGGTATGAAGAATCTCAAGTCATTTTTTCTGAATTGCATGATGGAGAATATTCAGCCCAGTATAGATATAAAGCTTTGACTATAAGAGTTTTGTTAGCAGGATATTACAGGCCTTCCATCATGGCAGATGCCGAGGAGTTAGTTAAAAGATGTGATCATTGTCAAAAGTTTGGAAATGCAATTCATGTTCCAGCTGTTCTAATGGAAAACATATATGAAGTAGTGCATTTTCAAAGATGGAGGGTTGATTTAGTAGGTCCACTGCCTATGGCTTCTGGAAGGTATTGCACTATTATTTTGGCATGGATTATTTTATGAAATGGGTAAAGGCAGCACCTCTTTCTGGAACTACTTCAAAAGCAGTAATAAAATTTATTTTATCCAATATATTCTGTCGATTTGGATTACATGGAGGTATTACAATGAATAATCGTCCTCGGTTTGACAAAAAAAAAGTTTAGTACCTCAAGAGAGATCCCACATTATTTTTCTTTAACTTTCCACCCTCAAGTCAATGGACAAGTAGAAGTGGTAAATCAAAGCGTTTTGAAAGGTCTAAAAAATAATTTGGAAGGGCCGCAGGTAAATACATTAACTATTTACATTAAGTGTTATGGACCCATAGAACAACTCCACACACTGCCTGATGAGTTCGGATACTTCAGACATAGCCCACTACTTAATCCTGACAGGGGTAATTCGGACCAAAATACACCACTAAGAAATCCGGACATGACAAATGTAAAACACATTTTGACTAAGCTATTTGCTAATCTACTTAAAAGACTAATGGTTCACTATAAAATTAATGATGAGCATATACACGTCCAAGATCGAAGAAAAGAGTTTGAGGTTGGAGATAAAGTTCCAAGGAAAGTATGTTTACACACAGAAGAGAAGAAATTAGGAAAATTGGCTCAAAATTGAGAAGGCCCATATACCATTATGGAAATAATCAAGTGTGGGACATACCGATTAGTTGATCAAGAAGGCATTTTATTGAGGCACTCATAAAATATTGAGAATCTAAGAATGTACCTTGAGTAAAGGCTTGTAAATATTTACTTTACCCTTGTTTAATGTAAGTATTTAAGGGGTACACTATTTCCTACCCGATGGCTCAGGGAGGTTTTAACGAGGTGATCATCTTATCAATCTACCTATTTTTTCTTGTAAATAGTTATTGATCCCAAGTAAAATACCTCTTGATCCCAATTAATTTTATATTCCTTCGAATGGATTGTGTTTAAAAAATTTATGCCTTCGAATGGATTACCTTTAAATGTCTTGTGTTTGAAATTTTATATGTCTTCGAATAGATGACCTTTGAATGGATTGTATTTGAAATTTTATATGCCTTTGAATGTATTACCTTCGAATGGCTTATGTTTGAAATTTTATATACCTTTAAATAGATTACCTTCTAATGTCTTGTGTTTGAAATATTATATACATTCGAATGTATTACCTTCGGTATTCGGTATGTGTGGAGCAGGAGCAGAGGATGAATCCCTAGTTTCACCAGTTTTTCGGGGTTACTTGAGGCACTCCCAGCCAGATGTCAGCGTTGTTCTTCTCACGCATCTTTTTCTCTAAAAGTGATCTGAGGCGATCCATAATAGCTTCTGAACCGTTTTCCATTCTAACTTCTCCTTATTTTGTGATACTGAGCTCTAGAATCGACCACAACCTTGATTTCAAGTAGTTGTATCGTGTGAACAGTCACTTAGGATCTTGTTGCCAAGCTTCAAAAGCTAAGCTAATGACTCTGATCAAAGGGTTCACGTATTTTAAACCTCTCCCCTCTTTTCACCAGCTCTGATTGGATAGTTCACCTGAAAGAAAAATAGATATAATGTTCTATAAGAGGTCGTGCAAATTTTTATCTCATGTGAGCTAATAATACTTACAATTTTTCTTCCATTTTCCCTCTAGCTGAAGGTTTAAGGTAGGGGTGCTATGTTCCCAGTAATCCGACACAAAGACGAAGGAGTTCTTCCAGTTCCTATCAGAGGAAAGGAGTTTAATAATGTTTTTAACCTCTTTAAAGTGGGTGTAAAAGAAAGGGGTTTTGGCCAATTTTATTACATCAGTACCGGATAATAGGTCTGCCAAGCATATTTCGGTACTAAGAAAGCGTGAGTTGAGCACCACGCTAAGAAATAACCTCCAACCATCCGCAGAAATTTGAGTAGGGCAGATGCCGAGCACACTGAAATAATCACGAATGAGCTCGGGCAGTGGCAACCTCAGCCCCCAGTCAAAAAAGTAGTAAAAATGCAGGTCTCTGTCTCTTGGGTATGATAGGGATGTTCACCTATACTGGGAGCCCTAATATTAACATCCTCAGGGATGCTACATTTGTCCCTGAGGATGGAAATTCCATCATCGTCTAAGTTAGTATACATAGGGGCTATTTGAGAGAAATAGTTTTCTAAATCATCGATGTCATCGTATAAGGGCTCCGTAATTTTGTCGGCTTTACTCTTCGTTGCCTTTTTTGGTGCCATGGTTTTTCTACAATCTGCAATTAGGTAAGGATATAAATCGGAATGATTATGATGGTGAGAGAACGCGACTTGATTTTGGGGAAATGCCTACTGATAAAAGTTTAAAATTTTTAACCTAGGGTTCTCTCAAGTGTTTAACAATAAATGGTTACTGGATAAGATATACGTTACGTGAGTGAAGTTGAAGATGATAGCAAGCGCCTTGGTTGAAGATGGAGAGAGTTTTCCAGGAACATTGAAACAACAAAAATGAAATTGGTAATTTTTCTAATAAAAGAATACAGTAATTGTTTAAAGTGACTATACGCTTTTTACATAGGTGTGTAAATTGTGATGTCATCAATTATTTGAAAGTTGTGCCAGAAAACTGAATCGCCAAATGGTATCTCTAAGAAACGATGATGTCAGAAATCGTCACTTACATCAGCGACACGTGTCAGAAAGAAACAGACGCGAGACGGTTCAAATCACCACGCGGTTAAGTAAGAAATTCAATTGATATTGTTAATCTACAGGCTTATTAATAAACCTATAAACTAGGGGGAGCCCTGATAAGGAGTGATTCCCCCAAATAAGTACGAGCACGAGCAGAAGCACCGCAAATTTGGATTATAATAAGCAATGAAGAAAAGGACGAGCTCTACGACGTTGACGAGCTCAAAGGCATATCAAGATCGAAGATAAATATAGAGTTGATAAGCTCAAAGGAAGATCGAGTCTAGCAGAAGATACAGCGCTGATGAGCTCGAGAGCGAGTCGAGCTCGAAGACATCAGAGAAAGAGCTGATCAACTGGATCAGGAACGAGTGATGATGAGCTCGAGAGCAGGTCAAGCTCTCAAACATCGGGGAAAGAGCTGATCGACTGGATTAGAAACGCGATGAACAGATGATCAAGATTGAGTGAGGACTTAAAAAGGATAAGTTGAGCATGTGTTCAACGAGTTCGAGCTCTGCAAACCAGATCAGACTTGATTTCATTTAAGGAGTAGCTCAGCTCGTCTTAAAATATAGATTAGACTTAACGTTTTATTACTTGTTATATAAACACATGATTTGACCCTTGAGTCAAACCGTGTTAGTTATTTGTTCCATAATTATATGGATAGTGATGTTAGTGGGTTAGTGGCGCTTAAAGCGCGAACATATGTAATTGCCCACTAATTTGTGTATTATAAATAGGGAAGACCTATCTATGAATAAGATGATCTTTTTTCGGCTTATCTCTTTCTTGATTAAAGTATTAAAGGCAAAACTGTGGCAGAACTTGTTATTCCCGTAACATTAACCTTCAAATAATTTGTTTTGTCTTATAATAAATTATTCAAAGTAAATTAGAAATTTGAAGTGAGAATATTGCAAAAACAAGGCTATTGAAAATTAAAAGAAACCAGATTTCAAACACTAGCAGGAATATTGGACATTACAAAATGCCTTAGCCATCCCAAGGACTTATCCAAAATCAATCTGAACATAAGGACAAAATTTCCTTGCACTTTTTAAAGGCTTAAATAAACATTGAAATTGAAAATTATCAATCTATGGGCGTTATTCCTTTAGATTTCTCCCATTTCTCATCTCAACTTCTTTCTTCGGACTTTATTTCATCATTTCTTTCATAATTATCATCTAATGATTCTACCAAAGCAGTCATCTCATCTGTGAAAGATACACTCGGTGGCACAAATTTCTTTGGAATTAAGCCCCATAAAGATCCAAGACTCAAGTTCGAATTTTTTTATGAAATACTAAGACCGTATCCGATTTGATCGAAGCATCCCTTCATTTAGTTTTTCTACGATGGCATGAGCATATTCTTCCACCGCATCATTAGCCTCTTGAGTAGACTTGGCCTTTAGAGACTTGATCTCTTCTTCTAGTTCTCATTTAGTCTTCTTTAAAACCTATTTTTCACCTATGATACGATCGATAGACTCTTTACTAGTCTTCTATTGATCGTGCAATGCAGAGGTCTCTTTGCGAGTTATTAAGTTCTTTTTTAAATATTGAAACCTCCTCTTTGACCTTTCCTACTTCCAATCTGATTGTATCATCCTCTTTAATCGTATTTTTAACTTTAGCCTTCTCTGCTTTAAGGGATCTTTGAAGTTTCTTGTTCTCCTCTTGAAGAGCCATAATGGTTCCTCGTTGAGATTTGACTTTCATTTCCAACTCGACAACAGGTTTTACACAAACCATTATCGAGTATCCAACTATGTCATTTTCTTTTGAGACTTCAAATGAGATACCATCATATATCATATTAGGGAATGAACTTGGAAAGTCTTTGTCAAAAGCCTCTTAATCAAACCCCGTCAACTCCTCCATCGGATTATTGACCTCAATTGTGGCTTCACCTTCAAAATTTAGGAATAAAAAAGGGAGGTTTGGTGCATGAATAGTAGGAACGTGAATATCCAGATGTAATGCCAAATCCGAACTGGTTGGAGTCTTGTTTTTCTTTTTTTATTCTCTCATCACTACCTTTTGTGTATTTTTTAGCCTTATTTTTAGGCTCAAGCACATCTGTGGGAATATCACCTCCCTCCACAGTGGTAGGAACTGCATCCAATAATGATGCATCAATCTCTTGAGATTGTACTTCTGTATCTTTTTCAACAACAGTTTGTGAAGTCTTTTTATTCTTTTGTTTATCCATGTGACTGTGGGCTCTTTTTCTCGTTAGAAGATATAACTTCCCATCTACAAATTAAATTCTTATCAAGAGATAATTGGACATCAGAGGAGTGATACATTCCTTTCACGATAGTTCCCTTTTAGAATTACTCCTCCAAAGATGACTACGGGTCAGATGTACTGAGGTAAAACATTCATGAAAACCATTGCCCCATTTATTTTATGCCCAGTCGTGCAGCTTCTTAAAATTCATTTGCACATTTTTCAGATGATGTGTGGAGCAATTCGAATAACTCCAAAGGAAAAAAAAGAGATTAAAACCCAAGATAAAACAATATAGATAAAATACTATATAAGTTTTGAAATAAAATTACATTGGCTCTTCCAAAATCTACTAAGTTGGCTTGAATTTCCTTTTGAGGAAGAAATCTTCTTCCCATTTTCCCATGGTTCGCTGATAAAATTTTGTTTACCTTCCATATCTTATCTGATTCTAGTAAATCATTGATTAATTTATACTCGTTCTCCCATATTAAAATGATAGAAGAGGATTTAAAAATTACGGCATAACCCTGCAATAGATGCCATCTGCTCTGCTGGCATAGGCGTTTTGGAAAGCCTCGATGCTATGATGCAGGCAAGTAAAGTGAACCAGACGTACAGACTGGTCTGGCTTGAACACAACCGAACCAATTGAAAATACCAAACAATTTCAAGATCTAAGGGGAGCCTATGACCACAGTTCAACACTTCAGTATAAACTACTAATTCATTAGAACGACAATTCATTGGAGTGTCCACAACTCTAAGCAACCTAATTATAATCATTTCGGGAAAACCTCATTTGGTGTGAACAACATCTAATTCGTTATCGTGAAAATAAGTGTAGGATATCTTATTTAGTGCTAGGAGATATTTACACTCACTTTCTTAAAGTTATGACCAATGTATTCTGCCAACGAAATGGGTAGCTCTTCGGACTCTTCTTCTATAATATCATCCTTGCCCTTATTCTTTTTTCCTATCAAAATTCTGTCGATAAAGGGTTTAGAAGTTTCCCTTGTTTGACCAGATGTTTCAAGTGGAGAGTGTTCACTCAAGTCCTCCATAATTTTCTCCATTATTTTAGGGTTCGATCCTAACTTCCTAATAGGTTGAGTATCAGCATCATCTTCTAATACAGATGGGTTTTTATCTGGACTTAGAGAAGAAAGATAATCAATCAATACTAACGGCTCTATAGCAGATTTAGCTATGGTTGTTAACTGTCTAGTCACCCTTGTTGGGGTAATACTTTTTGAATCTGATCCCATTGCTTTGAATGTCGAATGTGTCTAACGACTTGAGGCCTTTTGAGAGTGAGAGGGTTTTGAGGAGTTTTAGACTCTTTGGGGGAATGTTACGACTATATGGATAAAAACAACCGGATTCAGTAACTTATGTGGTAACTATTGGAGGTTAGGAAACAGGAAATCCGCCAATAATCCGGGCTTTCTTTTTTATTTTCCTTTAACTCATATAGATTCAACCAACCAACTTTGATTAGAGCGGTTCCACTAGTAAACATACCAGCACCTAAAATTTTAATATTTTGCTCAACTAATGACTTTATTTCTCTAAAAATATGTAAAACATGCAAAATAAGGGACTGTATTATACGGAATTAGCCAAAATGGTAATTAAGAACTCTATTAATTAAACCTTAGGTCTTTTGAATGATATAAAAACTAGGTGGATGCGTGCCGATTACTAAAATCTTTAGGGAAGTGGAAACGTCACCTAAGAATTATAAACATCTTTCATTAATTGGTTTGTGTCACCTAGGGCATAGTAAATTCAAAGCCCAATAAGCAACTAACACGTGTAAAAAATACGGGTGATAAAAATGGTAACTTTTTGGATTTCGAAACAAGATCAAAATTATTTGTTACTTAAAAACAATAAACTTCAAACTTTAAAGTCGAAAACTCCGAATTTTTTTTGCATCGTTATTAGTCCTCAAAAAAACCTTTGTGAGAACTAAGGGGGCTATATGACGGGGTCAGATATCTTTGGAACTGAGTTAAGGGAAGTATCAAAGTAATTCAAATAGAAATATAGACTATCATCTGAAGGGTATTTTTGACTGAAAAATAAAGTTACTTTATTGTCTCATAAGTAAGCAGTGTAAACATGGATTCACCCCATGACCCATATAGGTTATTGATGCTTAAAATCTTGATCCGGCTCATGACCATAACTCTTACTATAAGTACCTTAAGAAACCTTATTAATGAGGGGTTAGAAATTTTTGTATTATGTTTAAGATCCAAACCAACTAAAACAATAAATATTTTTTACCAACTACCTCAAATACCCTTTATCATATTTTCACCTTACCATATTTACCCTTTACATATATTTTTACCGCATTAGTTGTCATTAATGAGAGATCTTCGGATAAGGTTGATGTTGAAGTGTTGTCTAAATCTCATAGTGCACTCATATTGAGCTTGAGGGATAAAGTACTTCGAGAGTTTTCTGAATAGTCCATGATACTAGGATTATAGAATCAGTTAGAGGTTATTGACATAAACAAATATTTTGTGAATATATTATATTTTAACAAACATCTTTAGACGTTGTCAATTGATGGAAACAAATAGATTTGAAGGCACCTAGATGATTTTACTAAATTCAATCTTAACTTGAATGCAGTTGGTATGAAGGTAGAGGGTGAAGACCATACCATAATCTTGTAAGTTATATGTCAAAGTTCTATGAACATTTTATGGATACCATGCTTTACAGAAACAAATCTCTAACAATAGTTTAATTGAAGAGTGCCTTGAACTCACATATATTCAAAGGAAAATTATTTTGAGTGGCGACTATGAAGGTCTCGGACTGAGTGTGAGGGATCGACTATGAAGAATGGATTCAGGAAATAACAGAAGAAATTATATATGCTAAAATCCAAGTGGGATACAACGGGTTCTAGAATGAGATGTTGGTTGTGAAAGAATGAAGGCCATGTTATTAGGATCTTCTTGGAGAACAACAAGGGCAATAGTTATCCAAAGGCCAAAACCGAAGATGCTGCAATGGTTTCAGGCGACTATGATTACGATGATGGCTTAGTTTCATGTAGGTATAATGATAAATGGGTGTTGTATTTGAACGCATAATTCCACATGAATTCTAATAAATATTAACTTGAAGACCTGAGATATTTTAAAGGTGGAAGGGTCATCATCGGGGATGATGAATTATGTGTTATCAAAAGGATGAGAAATCTTTGGCTCAACTTATCTACATGACTTGAGATAGTGATTAATAATGTAAGGTTTGCACCTTAAGTTAAATTTAACCTTATTTTTATTAGGATTTCAGATGAGAAATGGTTTACCTATAGGGGTGGAGAAGGCATACTTAGAAACTTGTAAGGGTCTCATGTTGTTATGAATGCTTATATGACTAATGGTGTGTTAGTTCTTCAGGGCTCCATAACGGTAGGAGGTGTTTCTAGTATGGAGAAAGATTCAAACAAGTTATGGCATGTTTGATTGGGCATGTAAGTGAAAATAACCTTAATAAACTTAGCAAGCAGGGATTGTTGGATGATACCATAGTTTAGAAGCTGAGCTTTTGTGAAAGTTGTGTGGTGAGTAAGAGTAAGAGATTCAATTTTATGCTAAGCAACCATACAACTAATAGATTTCTTGAGTATCTTCATTCGGACTTTTGGGGTTAGCACATGAACCTAATATAGGTAGTACAAGGTGCTTCATATCATTCATATATAACTATTATAAAAAAGTATGGGTTATACTTTTGAAAAGAAATGATGAATTGTTTTTTTTTTTGGTGAATTAGAATCTTTTGGTAAAGAATCAAAGTGGGAAAGGGTTGAAAAAGCTTCAGACTAATAATATCTTGAAATATGTGAACAAAGAACTCAATATCTATTATGCAAATCTTATCATTACTAGACATCAAACCGTTAATGGGACTCCCCGGCAGAATCGGCTTGCTGAAAGAATAAACCAAACTTTGCTAGATACTGTTAGGTGTATGCTTCAAACAGTTGAAATGGGTCGAAGGTTCTGGATAGAAACCATGACTACGATTACGTATATCTTCAACAGGAGTTCATCTACAAAGCTAAAGTTTCTTTATCTCAAGAGTCATGGACTGGAGAGAGACCTAAGCTGGAACATTTGAGAGTGTTTAGATGTGCTGTCTACATACATGTGAAACAAGACAAGCTTTGGTCGATAATATTAAAATATTTGTTCCTTGACTATCTGGATGGAATAAAAATGTATATGTTGTGGTATATTGGACCTAGACGTCAGAATTTTATAATAAACATTGATATGTTTTTAAAGAAGGAGGACATTCTATTGAAGAAGGAAATTGTGACCTAACCTAGTACTTCACAATTTAGATGTGATGTTGATGATGGGTCTGATCAAGAGATTGAAGCTAGAGACACTTTTGTATAAGATTATTTAGGACTTGGTCTAGCTACTGCTCATGCAGAAAAAGTTCAACCATTGCATGATCTTGAAAATGTCCAAGGTTCTGGGTTCTAAGTCTTTCGGATGATCAGACTAAAGAGAAATATAACCTTGATAGTTATGTACTGGCGAGAGATAAAGCATGGAGATCAAGCAAAATTACACAGAGGTATGGTTTTACCGATGTAATTGGTTATGCTTTGTCTTTTGAAATTCATGAAGATGTTATTGAACCCAAAAGTTATCACAATGGTATTAAAAGCATTAATAAAGATAACTGAGTTACGACCACGAGGGGAGAACTGAGATCTCTAAAGAAGATGAACACCTTGATTCGTGTAAAGAAGCTAGAGGGTCATAAGCTTTACGGGAGTAAGAATATTACAGACATACGAAGGCATTCATGGGGTTTAGTTATCCAGATACAAGGTTAACCTTGGTAAGGATAATAATCGCCTGGGGGTAGGCTGGTAATTTTAATTGGTGTTTTAAGGTGATGTGTGGGTGTTAAACTGTGGTGTGTGGGTGTTAAACGGTTTAGAGTAGGGAGTAGAGAGATAATTAAGCAGCTTGGTAGCAGTTAATTCTCATTACCCTTACTTAATGCGGGTGGTTGGGTATTTATAGTGTGATGTTTGGGCCCTTATGGGCTTTCGGGTCATGTTTAAAGAACCCGGGTCATGTTCAAAGACCCATGAGCTCTAAGTAGGAGAGCAAGTAGCTTAGTCAAGGAGTGTTTAGGTTTTTTAGTACTTTTGTCATAGTTCGAACAGTCCTATGGTCATAGTGTTCGAATTGATCTGTCCGGTCCATGTGATCTGTCCGATCTGTCCGGTCCGGAGGCTTTGGACCGATCTGTCCTTGTCCGGGGAGCATGCTGAATTCGGACTCATCAGGAGCCCTTTTTTTAGGTGTTTGAACAAGTATTCTTGTCAGAGACCTGAAAAACAGTCTGATGCTAGAAGTAGTTTCCAATCCGGACAGGTCTATGGGTTTACCCAGACAGATAAAGCTTCACGAATACAAAACGGTTTTTGCCAGAGTTCGTGGGACACGCGTCGCTCTCTGATTGGTCATTCCAGCCATTTTTTCACCTTGAATTTCGCACCACCTTCTTCGAAAAGCAACCTCTTTAATTACAAATGGTGACATCAGCGCCGTCTTTTAATCATTGCCAAACTTTTCGAATTCTTTTAGGAATCAAATCCTCTTTTCAGATCTACTATAAATTCAAATCACTTTCTACTGTTTTACTATCTCTTTCACATTTACTCTGCAAATTTACTCAGAGCTTTCTCTCTCTAAAGCAAAGGTGTCCTTGGTAGTTTATGTTTACAGCAAGAACAGCATTGATCAAAGACGGTTGGCTCAATCTTTCAGAGTTGGAGGGAGCACAAAAAGTTGAGAAAGAGAAACGAATAGCAGCAGGGCTACCTTCATCACCCGTTGACAGACCAGTCGCCTCCGTTACAGAGTCGGATCGAGGATCGTCCTCCTCTAAAGGTACTAAGCCCAAAAAACTATTTCAATCCACCCTCTCGCCTATAGTCTCTGGTTCCTCAGTTCAGGAGTCAGTACCTGCTGTTGAGCCAGGAGTTACAGTCACAAGCGTTAGGAAAACTTCTCCTTTTATTGTTATGGGGTCTGACACAGAGCACTCTCCGGAGAAGCTAATAGTTAAGAGGACAAGCCGGCTAGTTAAAGGGCTAGCCTCCAAGAATACTCCCTCCAAATCGGGGGCAAAAAACAGTAGTTCTGGGTCTGGAGTGCCCATCAGAGCTCCCCGGGAAAGGCCATCTGATCCGGAGGCCAGCAGCCCGGTACTTCCAAGAGAGACTTCTACCTCAGAGCCCCAGCCTGAGACTAGAAGTCTAAGAAACACAAAAGGTCAGCAGTCCGGAAGCCAGGCTAAGCCAAGCTTTAATCCTCCCCGGACCACTACCACAGATATCCCCCCAACAATCATGGAGGAAAGAATGGAGGACTCTGCTGACGAAGTCCCTTTTGAGTCTGAGTCCTCCGGCCAGAATGATAATGCTGCTGCCAAAAAAGGCAAGGAAAAATTGTGCTTGAGGCATCCGGACCTGCCGGAGTGCCTTGAAGAGAAGGTGGGGCCGTGTTTCCACAGAGTTGAGCTCAAATACCTCTTGGCCTTACAGAAGACCAAGTATGCATTCATCCATACTGTTGAACTGGGTCGAATGCGCACAAAATAGGGGATCCCAGAAAACGTAAAGATAAGGATTCCCATAGATCTGGAGACCCCTATAGATTGTAAGCGGAACAAAATAGTCTTTTTTACAGAGCTATTTAATTGGGGACTCAGGTTCCCATTGGAGGCTGGGAAAACGGCAAGAAGATCAAGGCCGGAGAGAACCCAAGCCTCCTCAGAAGCAGATGGAGGAGTGACCGTAAGTTTCACACTTCGAATCTTTGTCCATTTCTTCCTTTTTTAAGTTGGTTCAAATTAACTGGTTTTTTTTGCTTTAACAGAACTGCCTAAGGAGTTCGGGGACTACTTAAAGGCCGGACAGGTCACTTGTGGCAAAATCAATGCCTGGGCCGCAGAGAACTGGGGGAACCGATTCCACAGTGCCTTCACCAGTGGGAACTTGGCAAGGTCTCACCTGTGGAACACCACAGGTCGGAGAGACCTGACTTGGGAGGAGCTTACCACCCAACCTTCTGGGGACATTATGCTCAAAAGATCCCATGAACCAGACGGGACGCTCTTCCTACCGGGTCGGGCCAAAGCCCCGAGCAAAATGAAAGGTAGGAAAAGAGGCAAAAAGGTGGCGAGCGATGCTGAGAAGGATGCCCAACTGCCCTGGAGGGGCCGGCTCAGAGCCAAATTGATGCTGCTCTCTTGCAAGTGGTGGAGCAAGAGACCGAAAGGCAGGAAGCAGACCCTCCAAGACCTCCAAGGGCTCCCAAAAGGACTCGCAAACAAGAAGGTGAAGGCACTGACCGGGAAGCCAAAAAGAAAAAGGCATCGCAAGGAGATGAGCTTGCTCTCCGGGATCCGGAGCCTTCATTTCCAGCTGACCCTTCTGTCCCAACGCAGGCCGAAGAGATCCTAAGGGACTTTCATACCGATGAGGTGGAAGGGGGAGATCTCAACCTGGATGAAGTGGACATCACCGGTCTAGGTGGACTTGGTGAATACTTCCTTAGCCTCCCCAGAGATGAATTCGCAGGGCCTTACATTCCTCCGAGCAGCTCCAATACGGTCAACTTCAATGGTAAGACTTTCATTGTTTCTAGTGAAAAAGACACCATAGCCCATTCCTTGCTTAGCAATGTGCAGCCAGTTCTCACGCTGGAAAGACAAATCCGGGGCCAAGCAGACATCATCAAAGATCTCAAGTCTGAGAAGGAAAAACTGTCCGAAGATCTCCGCACTGCTACAGCCAATGCTGACATGCTAAAGGAGGCAAATGAGAAGCTGAAAAAGAGTCAAGAGGAAAGCACCACAAAGGTTGCCACTCTAGAGGAAACCATTAAAGACCTCCGGGAGAAGCTGTCCGGTGTGGAGAAAGACCTTACTGTCTCAAAGGGAGAGACCACAGCAAAGGAGAAGATTATCACCAACTTGACCACTGACAAGATTGCTCTTGAGAATGCAGTGACCAAAGCTGCTGAGGAGAAAAATTCCTTGTTACAGGAGCAGGATGCTAAGATCCAAGCCAGGATCAATAATTATGCCAACCAGATGCTCAAGAGCGAAGAGCTGCTGCTTGAAAAGGTGAGGTCTGACATGGTCCTACTTTTCCATGAAAAGTTTCCGTAGAGGAACCTAGGGGAGATGTGGCTTTATGTTGAGCCCGAAAACCTCCCATACCATACTATGGCCGAAGGTGACAGGTATGGCTACTCTAGTGGCTCCTCGGATGATGAGGAACATACTGGGGAGAGCCCAGATGACAAGAAAGATGATCCCAAAGGCAAGAAGGTAGTGGAAGGGGAAGATGACCCTAAGGATAAGAAGGCCGATGAGGGTGAGCCATCTTCAAAGGCTCAACCTTAACCCACAATTTACTCTGTTTATTTTTTACTCAAACTAAAGTCCTTGGAAGGCCAAGGCACTCCTTTTATAATGGTGTCCGGTGCTTGACCGGACAGGTTTTTTGTGTAGTACCTTGACTATTGAAAGTCCTTGGAAGGCCAAGGCAATTTTAAGTTGTTTAATTTAATGAATATCTTTGTTTTGTGTAACCATCACCTTCTTTCATTGTTCATTTTAATTTTGATAGCCAGAGTTTAAGTAGTTTTTAGATATTGCATTGTGAGAGTGTTTAAATTCTCCGGCTAGAGTTTAAATAGCCTTTAGATATTTCAGTCCGGATAGTATGATAAGGAATTGGACTTTAAAAACACTTAGAAAATTTTGAAGAAGGCGTCGAATTTTATTTAACAACCCGGACACCTCATTAAAACCTCTCCGCGCCACCGGGGAGGAAAGAGTATGCCCTCAAATATTTACATGGATGTTTAAACAAGTAAATATTTACACAAGTGCTATTCCAAGTACATCCGGAGATGCTCAATATTCCAAGGATGAGTTAGAACTCTACCATCTTTGTCTTCCAACCAATAAGTTCCAAGCTTGATTCTTTCAACCACTATATACGGACCCTCCCAGGTTGGGGCCAGCTTTCCGAAGAGCTTTTCTTTAGTGTGTAAGAAGACCTTCCTCAATACTATATCCCCTGGTTGGAATTCTCTTCTTTTAACTTTGGAAGCAAACCTGTTTCTCATCAAGCCCTGATAGTGTGCAACTCTAAAGTGAGCTTTAACCCGTCTTTCTTCTATCAAATCAAGTTGATTTCTGATTGCCATCTCATTAGCGTGTTCGGAAAAGTAGTGAACACGAAAGGAAGGGAGTGTCTTCTCTATGGGGGCTACTGCATCCATCCTATAGACCAAGGAAAATGGTGACTCTTGTGTTGCAGTCCCAGGTGTTGCCCGGTAGGCCCACAAGACTTCTTGCAAATAACTAGGTCATTTCCCAGCAGCCCCTTCCAAATTCTTTTTTAACCCGGAGAGTATAGTTCTATTAGCCACTTCGACTTGCCCATTTGGTTGTGGGTGGAAAGGTGAAGAAAAACAATGCTGTATACCCCTTGAGGCACAAAAGCTCTCCATTTCTCTATTGTCGAACTGCGGCCCGTTGTCTGTTGTTATTTTATGTGGGACACCAAATCTGCAACATATGTTGGACAGAATGAATTTTATGACAGCTTTTGACGTTGTCCCTGCCAGGGGGCTGCTTCTATCCACTTCGAGAAGTAATCTATGGCCACAATTATAGTTTTGCGCCCTCCGGACGCCACGGGGAGAGGCCCCACTAAATCCAACCCCCATCGAGCGAAGGGAATGGGCTCAGAAATGGATTCTAGAGGAATGGCTGGTACATGAATTTCATTGTTGTACCTCTAGCATGGGTCACACCTTCTTACCAATTCCTTAGCATCTTTCATGATTGATGGCCAATAGTATCCGGAGAGTAGTACTCTTCTTGTTAGAGCTCTAAATCCACAATGGGTTGATCCCTCACCATCATGTAATTCGGAGAGGACCACTTATGACTCATCATCCCCCAAACAACGCAGGAGAGGTTTACTATAGGATTTTTTGTACAACACTCCTCTCAATATAATGAAACCACGAGCCCTGTGTTTCAATGTTCTGGCTTGTGACTTATCTGAAGGTACAATACCATCAGAGAGATATTGCAAGAGAGGAAACCTCCAGTCTTGAGGCTGTTTCACTTGTATTTTTAAAACTTCCTCTTCTACACCCTTACCAAGTTGAATAGAAGGGCTTTCAAGCACATGGATCCATGGGTATGACTCCGTATATGCTATGGTTGCCAATGAGTCTGCTAACTCATTTTCTGCTCGGGGAATGTGCTCATAGACAACAGCTTTAAATTTTAGTGCTTCATTCTTGAGGAGGAGTAAATACTTCACAAGCTGCTCCTTTCTAGCCTCAGATTGGCCTAAGGCATGGTGGATAAGCAATTGGGAGTCACTTAGCAGCTTGACCCTCTTAGCCCCACAAATGTAGGCTAACTTTAACCCAGCTATAGCTGCTTCATATTCGGACTCGTTGTTAGATGCTCTGAAAGCAAAACAAATAGCCTGGTAAATATTGTCTCCGTATGGGGAAGTTAAACATATCCCTGCACCACATCCCATGGTGCTAGATACACCGTCTGTTCGGACGATCCACATTTTCTTATCTTTTGTATCAGTAGCTTGCTCTGAATCCCTATTGGAGTGGAATTGAACCAGAAAATCAGCCACATCTTGGGCTTTCACTGCTGTCCGGGGAGCAAAGTCTATGTCGAAGTCCCCCAACTCTACTGACCACTTAGTCATTATGCTCGAAATGTCTGCTTTTTGAAGGACATTATTTAAGGGAAAAGAGGTCCGAACGATGATAGGATGAGCCTGGAAATAAGGCCTCATCTTCCTTGCAGCTATTACCAGAGCTAATGCCAATTTTTCAAGTTTCAAGTAACGTCTCTCAACATCTATTAAGCTCTTGCTGATGTAGTACACTGGGTGGGGATGTCTATCGACCTCTCTTACCAGCACAGCACTGATGGCACAACTTGAAACTGCCAAATATACGAAGAGAGTCTCCCCATCAACTGGTTTGAACAAAGTTTTGGGGGAGGACAGGTGTTTCTTGATTTCATTGAAAGCCTCATCACACTGTGGGGTCCACTCGAACCCCTTTGCACCCTTCAAAGTTTGAAAGAAAGGAGCACACCTGTCTGAAGACCTGGAGATAAATCTGTTTAAGGCTGTTAATCTCCCCGTTAACCGTTGTACTTCTTTGATGTTTCGAGGAGGTTCCATCTGGAAAAGAGCATTGAGTTGGTCCGGATCGGGCTGTATTCCATGCTCACTTATGATATAGCCTAGAAACTTCCCGGACTGCACTCCGAAGACACACTTTTCAGGGTTTAACTTTAAATTCACTTTCACCAAGTTGGCAAAAGTTTCTTGGAGATCGGATAAGTGTAACTGCTCATCCACACTTTTCACCATCATATCGTCAATGTAAACCTCCATATTTCTTCCAATTTGATCAGCAAATGCCTTGTTGACTAATCTTTGATAAGTAGCCCCGGCATTTTTCAAACCAAATGGCATCACCTTGTAGCAATGAAGCCCTCTGTCAGCTACAAATGTGGTATGCTCTTGATCCTTAGGATCCACTTGAATCTGATTGTATCCGGAGAAAGCATCCATAAAGGAAAGCAGCTTGTTTCCAGAGGTGGAGTCTACTAACTGATCAATCCGGGGAACCGGATACAAATCTTTTGGGCAAGCTCTATTGAGATCTGTGAAGTCAATGCACATGCGCCACTTGCCATTATTCTTTTTCACCAGGACAGGAGTGGCAGTCCACAAAGGGTATTGAGATTCCTTAATGTGCCCCATCTTTGTGAGCCTGTCAACCTCTTGTACAATGACATCAGCCTTTTCTTTAGAAAAAGCTCTTCTTTTTTGAACCACTGGTGCTACATCTCTCCGGACTGATAGGTGATGGGATATCACTTCCGATAGAACTCTAGTAACATCAGCATTGCACCAAGCAAAAACGTGCTGATGGTCTTTCAAAAACTTTAACATTTCCTTTTTCAACATTGGTGGCATCTTGGACCCTATCTTGACACTCTTACCCTCTTCCAAACAGTGTATTTCAACCTCTTCGACTGGTATCAATACTCCAGGGGTCTCTCTGGGGTCATCAATTTCACCCTCACCCCCAGAAAGGCCCTCAAACTGCTATTGTTCATCGATGCGGACTGCCCCCAGCGTTCGAGGAGCCAAGACAGTGGCATAACATTCTCTTGCAATCTTTTGGCTGCTCCGGACAACTCCAACCTGCCCCTGAACAGCATACTTCAAACACTGATGGACTGTTGAAGCCACTGCATGCATCCTAGAAAGCCAAGACCTCCCTAGAATAGCATTATAGCAAGTGGGACAATCCACCAGAATAAAGAGTATTCTGACCATTTTCTTGAAAGGGCCTTTGCCCAATAACACCTCTTCTTCGAACTCCCCGATCACATCTGCTGAGCTGCCTATGAAGCCCACGATTGACCTGTCCGAATTCTGAATTACAACTGGATTTTTCATTTTCTTATAAGTGGTTAGGAAAAGGATATTGGCTGAGCTTCCATTATCCACCAAGATTCGTCTGATGTCATTGCCCCCTATAGATGCTCCTATGACAACAGCATCCTCATGAGGGCCAGCAATGTTTCTTAAATCATCCTCATCAAACACAATGAAGGGAAATGAATTTGGTGACTGGTAAGACGTCATGCCTCCTTCTAGCTGGGAGGCCAAAGTATGAACATGCCTCTTTCTCGAAGAAGCAGTAGGAGCTGTCATAGTGTCCCCTCCGAAAATTGTAAGCGACTCAAAAAACTTGATGAGCCCGGAGACCGACCTAGAACATTCCTCTATAGCACCCACTCTGTTTCGAGTTGGATCGGGATCCAAGTACTCAGATTCCACATCAAATCTTTCAACTATTACCATAGCTCCCTCCGGAGCAGCATTACTCGGACCAACCCGGTGAGCGTTATCAGGCCTGTTACCCCCTTTTCTTTTTACATAAGCTCCCAGCTTTCCTCTTTCAATCAAGTTCTGAACTTCTTGCTTCAATGCTATGCAATCATCGGTGGTATGACCAATATCATTATGATATTGGCAAAAAGAGTTGTTGCGATGCTCTCTGGGAGACTGCAGTGTTGCCGGTCTCCGGTAATGCACCTCATCTTTTGTTTTATCAAAGATAGTGGCCACGCTTTCTTTTAACTCAGCGAACCACTCCGGTTGGACCCATGGCCCTCTCTTGTTTATGGATTGTTGACTTTGAGCTGGAGCAGCTGGCTGAGACTAAGCTTTTGCCCTACCATGCCCATGTCCGGTTTCTCTTGCTTTGTTCCCGGACTGATTTTGATTTGGAGTTGGTGACACTGGGGTGGACCTCACCTGTCTGTGCACCCTGGTTTTCTTTGTTCCATCGACATTTATTTGTTTGCCAACCTGATTCAGCAACCCTCCCCATGTCATAGCCTTCTTTCTGGTCACCGAATCAGCTAGATTGCATGGGTTCAAACCCTGTCTCAGGGATGTTATTGCTACCTGTTCGAAGCAATCAGCCAACCCATTCTTTGTGTTCACAAAACGACTTTTGTATTCTTTCAAGGACTCATTTGGCTCCTGGGCACAATGGATTATGGTATCTCCATTTCCCTTCAGCTCTTTACTCCCTACGAACTGTCTTCGAAAGGCCACCCAAAACGTATCGAAATCTTTAATACAACCCTGAGGCAGGCTGTTGTACCATTTCAGAGCACTCCCCGTAAATGATTGGGAGAATGCCTTACAAAGTAGTTTATCATCGTCATCAAAGTTCATCATGAAGTTCTTGAATTGCTCCAGATGATTGTCCGGATCAGTACTGCCATCGTACTTCTCTATTTTAGTGCTGTCAAACCTCTTGGGGAGGTTTCCGGACAAAATTTTAGAAGATAGTGGAGACTGCCTCCAATTCCTTCCACGACTGAACACAGTATCCTCATTAGGAGTTGCAAAGATACCTGGCTCATCGTGGAAAGCAAAGGGATCCATCAGCATCTTGTCTGTATACCTCCGGTGGTGGGATGATCCCTTGCCAATATGCTTTTTCATTCTTCCATGTCTGTCTCTTTTTCTTGAATATTTCTTAACCTGCTTTTGCTTTTTCCTGGTTCGACCCTCATCGCTGCTAGAGGACAAGGATTTTTTATTTCCCTCGCTGTCCGAAGAGCTACCTGAAGATTCTGAGCTCGAGTCAGAACTCTCCACAGGCTTGGACCGGTGAGATTTTTTGGAACTAGCATGAGTCTTTTTGGTGCTCACATGAGTTTTGGAAGCCTCATGCTCTCTGGGGTTATCAGTATGATGAGCAACCGATGCTTTGGATTTTTCTTTCACGCCCATCTTGGCCTTCTCAGCCCTCATAGCTTCTATTTCACACTTTAACCTGTCACGCTCTTCGACAGTGTATTCATCGTTCTCTTCCACCACTTCGAGCAAAGCCGGTGGAAGCTCTGGATTGTCCGGATTTATACGGACAGAGTTTCTTGGCAGGTTTTGAATGCTTGATTCAGGCACCTTTCTCCTCCCACTGTGGTCGCTAATTTGGTAAGGATAATAATCACCTGGGGGTAGGCTGGTAATTTTAATTGGTGTTTTAAGGTGATGTGTGGGTGTTAAACGGTGGTGTGTGGGTGTTAAATGGTGGTGTGTGGGTGTTAAACGGTTTAGAGTAGGGAGTAGAGAGATAATTAAGCAGCTTGGTAGCAGTTAATTCTCATTACCCTTACTTAATGCGGGTGGTTGGGTATTTATAGTGTGATGTTTGGGCCCTTATGGGCTTTCGGGTCATGTTTAAAGAACCCGGGTCATGTTCAAAGACCCATGAGCTCTAAGTAGGAGAGCAAGTAGCTTAGTCAAGGAGTGTTTAGGTTTTTTAGTACTTTTGTCATAGTTCGAACAGTCCTATGGTCATAGTGTTCGAAGTGATATGTCCGGTCCATGTGATCTGTCCGATCTGTCCGGTCCGGAGGCTTTGGACCGATCTGTCCTTGTCCGTGGAGCATGCTGAATTCGGACTCATCAACCCTAGTTGTTAAGGGCTGCATGCAAAATAACAATGCTTATTTAATAAAATATTCTCATCAGTTGTGAAACAAACCTCTATAAGGGGTCTACTTTCAAATAGTGTTAGATTTAATCTACAGTTAGATCAAATGTTGTTATATTTGATCTAGAGTTGCATCAAATTGATGTTATTAGTGCCATTTATATGATGAATTGAAAGATATAATTTACACATATCAGCCAAAGGGATTTGAAGAAATGAAGGAAAAATGCGTCTTTTTATGAGGCAATGTAATAGAACATACCAAAGGGGTATCTTTTTTATCTCACGAAGAATACATATTTAAAGTCAATCGAAAATTCGGTATGTCCGGAGCCAAAAGGTTTGAAACTCCAATTAGTGTTCATTTCAAACTTAGTGTCACTCAAAAACAAAACTACATATAAGAAGTATACGTTGGAGATACCTTATGACAATGGTATCGGTAACATTATGTATGATATTATTTGCATGCCTATGTCGTAAGTATTTTATGCATATTCATGTATAAATCGAGAAAGTTGCATTGGCATGCACTCAAATGGCTCATTAGATACTTAAAGGGTTTGGATGATGTTGGGTTGTGCTAAAATTAGAAAGATATAACTAATATCGTGGTGAGAGTGTATGTAAACTTTTATTATGTGGGTTGCCTTGACACAATGAAATCTACTTTGGGTAATCTGTTTACTATGCTTACAGGAGTGGTAAGCTAAAAGTATTATATAGAAAACTTTGTTGCATTGTCATCTATGAAATCAGAATATATGACATTTAAGGAAGCCATGAATGAAGTTATTTGGCTGAATGGACTATTGAGTAAGATAATTGGTATAGTGCAAATATTTTGTTATGTGATAATATTATTGACTTTATTTAATGAAGAATCTAAAGTTCTATAAGAAAACTAAGCACGTATCAAGTTTTACTTCATCTAAGACGTTGTTGAAATAGAGCAAGTGAATATGGATAAGATTATTAGCAACAAAAATCCTTCAGATGTTGTGAGCAATATATTACTGGTTTCAAAGTTTAAAAACTAGATGAGACTTGTGCAAGTCTGGGATGTGGGTGATCTAGTCTCTAAAAAGTATAAGAGAGGGTGTAACATATCATAAAGTTACTATAAACCTATGTGGAGAATTTTTAGATGCAGGCTAGAGTAACTTGAGAACAAAATTACTACCAAATATTGCACGTGGGGTAGATAACTGGAGACATGTAAAGGCATGAATTATTTTAAATACCTTGGGCAGGTGTTGGGGCCAAGACCTATGGGCAATAAATTTTGTTGGATCCTAAAGGAAATTTATGCCGATTGCAATAATAATGCTACTATTGAAGGCCGAATGAGAAAACTGGTCATATGCGATTCAAAATGGCATAATATGCTTGCCGAATGGCTTCTGAAGATACCAAGAAACTTCTAGATAAAGCTAAGTGACTAAGGGTATAGATTGGTGTTTGATCTCAGCCTTTATTCTATGATTCGTTGCATGATGGCATGCTCCAAGAGACATAAGATACAAGCGACCAAGGTAAGCTTGCATCATACGGACGTCAGCTCCAACGCTTGTCTCATGTGTTGGCTGGTCTGGCCAAATGAGGGAAACGATTTTCTGGTGCTAAAATGAGCTAAAGATGTTTGTGAACTCCATTGATCATCTATAAATAGTGAAAGATGTGTATTGAAGTTGCTACTAGATTACTAAATGAGAAAAATACTTGTCATATTTGAAAGACAAAGCTAGAAGCTTTCAATTATAGATGAGGTAAAAGGTTAACACTTAAATAGAAATTTTGAGATCCATAGCTCTTTTGTAAGTTTGGTATTTTTTTAAACAAAGAAGATTCACTAAGTGTCTAATGTTTGAAGGGTCATCTTATAATCTCATATATATAAATTATGAGTGTCCATTTCCCGTGGATGTAAAATTTATTCATAATCCAAACCATATTAAATATGTATTGTGTAGTTCTTGGGTTTATACTCTTGTTCTTTATTCTCTTTTTATTTTAAGGGTTCATAAATAAACCTTGAGTACGAGCCTATGTTATGTGACTTAATCTGTTCTTGTTGCAAATTCGACAATTTACCAAAAGGGCTTCAGCTAGAGTAGTAGGTTTTTTGTTTACATGTCCCAAAAGGTTGTTGTTGTTGGGGCTTAAGTTTTGTTGATTATTCCGAAGAAAATTTGATCCCTAGGTTGGAGTTCACCTAACACTGTGAAATTATCACACTTTACCAACAAAACATAGACAAATACAATCATTTAGAAATATACATAATTTCATAACAAAAGGTATTTTAACTTTCTCACAAGGTTTAGAAATCTTCGAACCTTGAAGAATTTTTTATATTCTTTTTCCATATTTCTCTAAAGTACTACGAATTGGAGAAATAAAATCGCTCGAGTCTTGGTAAATTTCAATAAGTGTTTTGTTATGTTATATTAGCGAATTATCGTACTTATTTATCCACGTAGTTGGAAAATAAAGATGATTATATCACCAATTGAATGGAGAATTACCTTTGACCATATCATAGATCTATAGATTTTGTTAGGATACATTTGTTGTTTTTGTGTTAGGTTAGGAAGACTTACATGAAATATTGAATTTAGATGTTTGTTCTTATTGTTTTGCAGCATAGTTTACGAATGCAAAAAATCTATATTACTGCTTGTGAAACCTATGTATTATAAATTTGAAACCTTATATAAATTATATATGAAACATGGCATATGATATGAAACAAATGAGAAATTATATATATGTGAAACATTTCCTACTTATTTCACCATAACGGTGATGAATAGAATAATTATTTTACAAAAACCACGGAGAATCATTTTAGACTGTTCAAACCACATATCTACTAGTTTTTTTTAGGACCCGTTTGTTGTTTTTTTTGTCATGGTAGAAAAATTTAGTAGAAATGTTGACTTTAAATGCTTGTGTTTTTTGTTTTCCAACCTATACCAAAAATAGTAAAATCTACGTTATTGCTTGCGATATCTACTGTATTATAAATGGAAAACCTTACAATAATTATATGTGAAACATTTTGTACGTATGGTGCGAAATAAATAAAATATTATATATGCGAAATATTCCTTACTTATTTCATAACAATCACAAATAAAACTAGCCATTTTGCCAAAGCAATAGAGGATTACTTTAAGTAATTCAAACCATAGATCTATTGGTTTTGTTAGGGGACATCTCATATTTTTATCTTGGTAGCAAGATTTACATGAAATATTCACTCTATATGTTTGTTCTCATTGTTTTCCATCCTATAACAAGAATACAAAAAACTTCAAAGTTGGTTGCGAAATCTAATATATTACAAATGTGAAATCTTATATGAATTATATGCAAAACATGTAGTATGTATTATGGGAAATAATTGAGAGATTATATATGTGAAACCTTCCTTACTTATTGTGTCACAATTGGTGACAAGTAGAACTAAGTATTTCACGAAAACAATGGTTGCAAGATAGACGTAAAATATTGACTTTAGATTTTTGTTATTATTTCCATCCTAAACTTGGAATATGAAATTTACGATATTACTTGCAAAATAAAATGTAATATATATATATGTGAAATATTATATAAATTACATGTGAAACATGCACTATGTATGATTCAAAACAAATGAGAAATTATATATGCAAAATCTTCCTTATTTCACTACAACGGTGATGAATAAAACTAATTATATTACTAAGTAGTGGTGAATTATTTTAGGTCATCCTAACCATATATTTATTGGTTTTGTTAGATCTTATATGTTTTTTGTGTCATGGTAGAATAATTTACGTGATACATTGAATTCATATGCTTATTCTTATCATTTTCCAACCCAGACCATTAATACGAAGATATATGATCATGCTTGTTTGCAAAATTTATTATAGTATAAATACGAAACCTTGCATATTTTATTTTCAAAATGTGTAATATGTATGTTGGGAAACAACAAAAGATATCATATATGTAAAACCTGACCTTCTTATATAGATATAATTATTTCTTATTATGGATGAGGTCCACGGATCTCGTATCATATGGGTCAAACAAAGAAACTTGAGGAGAGAAAAATGTAGTACTTCCGTACAGCCAGAACTGGTAGACAACATCATCATGATTTAGTCATGGGATCATCTCATGTTCAACTCCAAGATTCAAATATTATCACTTTTAATCAAGGTTCTCGAACAACTATAGGATAAAAGGCTACCCTCCAACTCAGATAGCAGTTTAACTCCAAGTTTCAAAACATAAGTGGCTTATAAAATATAAAAAGGTGATGTAATAATAAAGCTTAATTTTACATTTGAAATATAGAGTATATTACATTTACGAAACATGTGGTCATATATGTTAAACTTGTTAATTTTATTCTAACAAATTTAATTTTTATATTATATATTTCATAAAAGAGAACAACCATATGATTATACACTCATTATACCTGCTTAAGATTGTAGAGTCTCATACATCAGAAATGAAAATGTTCCCATTTGGATACAATGCCTTTTGAGAAGCTTATCGACACTTTGGCTAACTTTGCTATGAACGTTCCTATTATTGACATGTTCACATAGAGGTGGCATCCATAGAACAATATATTTTATTTCCAGTTCGGTGAAATGACCATCACATTAGATTATGTGCATTTTATATCTAGTTTGGATGTACTATATTTGCCAAAAAGGTAATTGGTATGTATCACCTAACTATGTGCTCCTCCTCGAAGACAATGAAGTATGGAATTAAACGCATGAGGTGTTTTCGTATTATCGTATATTTACCATAATTTAGGCGAAGCATCAAAATACAAAACAAAGATCACACGTGATTTTCTAATTATGATAGATACATGGATAGTCGACCATTTCCTAATTTACCATTTTATTATACATTCTGATTACATGCGTGAGATATCATATATAGCGAGATGGAATATGTTTTGTATCAATGCTAATTTTAGGTCCAAATAGAATTGGAGGATTCAGTTGAGTAACGTGGACGAGTCTAAAGTTAGTTGCAGTGCATACTTTCAAAAAACTTATAATTATATATATGAAATATAAGAACGTTAAATGAAAAAACATAATGTTATACATTTGCGAAGTGTTAGGAAGCCTTGTTGCGTTATATAAACCTATATGTTGAAAAAATAATTTAGTTTATGTTCCAGCTATTTATAGCAATATGCAACATTTTTCATTTCCAGTCATTAGCATGGTACCATGGAAATATAGTCGGATTCTAACATTTGCATGCATGTTCTCTGAAACGAGTAGTTTGCTAGTTTGAACGCGTACAAGGCGTTCTAAAACATAATATGAGTCATAAGCGCTCTGAAACCAAACGAAAGCCTATGAAGACTATGTATGAGTAAAACAATATAATCTGACCATCATGGCACTTGTTCATTTTACAGAAGAAACACAATGGGGTTTTTACTCTTTTAGAAGGGCCATTTGATGCACTTCAGATTATACAAACTAGATATGCAAGATAGGTTGGGTGGAAGTTATAAATACTAAACGAATAGATATTAAGTCGTACATCTATTACGATCATGAAAATAAAAAGATATAATAGTTGAGTGATACGCACCAAATGATTTTCATGACCTATCTAGACTTTCATGGTAATTATGACAAACTCTACGTCGCTTTCTTTGAGCTTGCAATATTTCAGATAAATATCATTAGCAATTTGTGTAGTACTGTTTCGTGTTGTATTTAATATTCTCTATTTTTGTATCATGGCTACAATATGTTAGGTATGCACCATTATATTTTGTACTTCAACGTTATCATTTGTGAAACATACGGTTTGTGTAACCGTTATGTTATTGCAAAACATGTAATAAACTATTACTTGTGAAGTATCCTTTATGAAGCCTTATGTATCCATTGTTTGAAGAATAAAAATATTTGAAATATTATAATACTTGTGATATATAGATGTGGACCCTTGCGAAATACACAACTTTAACTTTTTCCCATTTTCACTTCATTTATCTGTGAATACCGTCATATCTTATCGTCGACTTAAATACAATATCACCACACATATAATATTTCGTTAACTATATAATATATACCCACTAAAACATGTCTTATATCTTCATTCATAGAATATCATAGCATATCAAACTTTTAATTTTTTTCATATGAAATGGAATACGCAAGTTATTTGTTGAAAGTCTTTGAAGAGAACAAGGGCGGATGCAACAACTAGGTTGTTTGATGAAGTTTTATGTATAATGTATTACATATATGATATAAATCCTACATTTTGTTCATGTATGATTCCCCCTACATAAGGTCGTGAAAAAGTCACTATCGGTGTCTGAAATTGGTTCTAATTTTTTATCTTTCACATAATGCCAGGCAAAACGCATGCACGGTATTTGATATGCGTGTTTTTTATTCCAGTAAAAACACATATTAGAAGAGATGAAGGATAACCTCGTTCATTAAGTGAAGGTGGAAGCTTGTTACTTAGTACTATATATTTTTAACTCTTCCTAAGATGTTGTGTTATTCATTTCTCAAACATATGGTTTTCATTTTATGTTGTTAAACTACTGTATTTACTTATGATGTGTTTCTAAATAACTATTAATATATTTTCTCAATATTTTACGCATTTGCAAAATTTGGAATATATATTTGTGAAATGTAAACCTTTTTTACCTTAGAAACTTGAATATATCTATTATTTGCGAAAACATATATTACTCTACTTACAAAAAATTAAAATAGTTTGTTGCAAAATATTATAATTGTTCATTGTGAAATATTACAATCGTTCATTACAAAATAGTACGATGATTCACTACAAACTATTACAATGGTTCATTGTGAAATTGTTTGTTCCGTAAATTATAATCAAAATCTATTAGCGTTCGAAGGGTTTATAAATAAAAATATTTCAACTCGGTGAACAGATTGAATACCACCTTCGAATGTTTCTCAAATTTTATGAATTATTTGCATATTAACATAAAAAACTCCATAATCAACATATTATTTTTCTGTTATGGGATGTTTCTTGGGTTTCGTATCTTTATCTATGATTTTGTTAGCATAAGGTCCTTTGTTATAAAGTAGTTGTAACACAACTTTTAGTTTGGCCTTCTCTTCAAATGGTTTGTCAACACATTATAGTAGCGATCAGAGATCCGATAAAATGATGGCCTAAGTCGTACCAACTTGATATAGCATGGTCAACGTGTTAAAAATCATCTGAAATTATTAATTCATATATAATATCCAACTCAAATTTAGAACCACCCAAAATTAATAAAAATTTGAAAGCTTAGTTGTCTTTTCGCTAACTTTGTTAGTATCAAGTCTATTGGAAGATCTCTCTTACTAGTTGCAACGTAAAAACGACTAACGAGTTCTTAAATATGCTCTAGCCCAAAAAAATGGAATCCCTGATTACCCACCAAAAGTAGCAACATCTCTATCATATATTGGTTGGGCCTTTGCATCTTTGGAAATATTTAAAGTCTCGACCACCGCCACAATAAGACCTGCAGTTGGAACCAGTGCAATAATGTGACCCACATGCTTAGGCTTCTGGACACGAGAGAAATTTTTATTCTCATCTTTTGCACCAATCTTCCACTATCCAGATATATACATAAAGTAAAATTTTCATATCTTCTTGTAGTCTAGTAGATCATTAAGTATTTTGGCTCCATCACATATGGTAATATACATGCATGACATATCGAACCGTCAAATGATCGTGTACATATCAAGTAATTTGGTCACGTTAAATATATTGTAAATACGAGAAGATAAAATAATGGTCGCACATAGAACTCTCCAAAAATTTGGTACCAACAGAATCAAACATAACCGAGTCCTTTCAAAGAACCGCACTAGGTATGGGCCAATGATAAATCGAAATCCATGGTAAATTTTGTAGGTAAAAAAGACAGTTTTAACATCAAAATATGAATTCATGAGTATATCTTCCAGATCATGAAAACGAATGTGAATGTTGAACGAAATGGCTCAGTCGTGCCTCTTCTTCGCTTGCTCCTTTAACAAGATGTATTTATACTCCCCTTCATATATTGCATGTTCATCTTCATGTTCTAGGTGGTCTCAACGTATTTAGACGAAACTCCGTTGGACAAAAAGGATAAATCATTGTGGTAATCAATATTATGGATAGAGAATTTTGTGGTACATTTAGCAGAACAGATCATGATGCAACCATAGCCGCAATAGGTATCGTAGTCCAAACCTCCAGCCTGGTTAGCATTACAACCTATAAAAGTATAACAAATCATTCACCAACTTAGTATCATGCAACTTCTTTTTTAATTTTTGATTATCAGATCAAATCTGTCGAGTCGATTTGATATGACTTATGAGGATAATTTCATTTGAATGTGGAACTTTAACTAGGGATTTCACTATCGAATTATCTCATTCGGAATGCTTAATGGACATTAAGAGGTTACAAAGGGTCTTTATTTCCCACAGAATCAAGATCTAAAGATAGTCGAACAGAAGTATAAGGATTCTAAAGTAATTCTTTGCAATAATTAAAACAAGTGCAACACTTGAGTTATCTTGTCAAGCTTGATTGTATTCAAAAGTTTGAATTCATAAGTTACTAAGACAAAATTAAATAATATATAGTTAAAGCCTTGATAACACTGTGATCGGTTCGATATGACTTGTTTGTAGATCGCACGATAATGTTATCAAATCTTTCACGAGCCAAGGTTTAAGACCGAATAACGGTTTGGGACTCAAAATCGATGTAAAAATCGTTGTAGAGCATTCTCCAATGGAAATGATGTTCGAACCACTATTGAATGTGCCTGGAAATAGGGTTGCAGTTTTTGTGTCGTGATTACCAATGCGAGGGCGATCTTTTGTAATTTTAAAACCTTTTATCAGCATATAAAAGGTTTTTACTTACATAATTGACGGGGCGAGAATAATTTTTGGCCTCCCAAATTAGTATCGCACTAACAGCATAGTCACACACTATGATATAGACGAATAACTTTTAACTGGGCTTGGTCAAAATGGTAGGAGATGACAAATGTTCTTCTAAACTGAGGAAGATGTTCATTCACAGGATCAAACTCTAAATTTGACTATGGTAACTACTAATCTTTCTTGCATTCAATTGTTTTACTGACCTATGAGCCAATGTTGTTCGATAACACTCTATGATCGTCTTTTTACTACTCCGCATAATTATAACGTGATTCCCCACTATATACTTTAAGAACTGATGGACCGTCGAGGCTACCACATATATTCAGATAACCAGGGCGTGCCAAAAAATGAATTATATGAGGTCATAACGTTTACCATAATAAACAACACTAAAATTTATTTCTTAAAGGGACTTTAGCCCAACTCTACCCTTCCATCGAACTATCCCACCACCTCATCGTTCACTCTAGTAAAACCCACAATTGTCCTATCAGATCAGAGGATGGTCTGAGGATTCTCCATTTTCTCATAAGTTATCACGAACAAAATATTGGCAGAACTACATGTGTCGGTCAATACCCTCTGAGTCTCATCTCTGATAATTTCTGCCACTATCACCACTGTATTTTCTTGTGGCCCCGCGACCTCTCTCGTATCATTATCATCAAAGCAAAATATTGGTGAAGGGTTTTTATAGAGGTGTGGCGAGGCCCCGACCTCCAACTGTGTGGTTAAGCTCACAATATTCCTTTTGCGGTAAAAATTGGTAACCCTTACAATGGTATCCCCACCGAAAATGGTTAGCGGTTCAAAATATTTACATATTAACCTTTCGCTTTGGCTTTGGCAGAGCCTCCTCTATGATATTGATCACCCATTCGAGCTCGTTTAGGATCCAACTATTCTGAAGTTATATCAAACTATAGGCTCTGAAATAACCAAAAGTGTTCTCTTGTTGTGGAGCTACCACGATTTCTCTTTCCGTAAGACTCTGTTAGAACTGTTTTTTAACGAATTCCGTCAAATTTCTGTTCTCATTCAAGACTTATATCTCCTTATTCAATGCTATTTTTTTTTGTATTATATCTGATGTCATCATGATACTTATAGTGCTTGTTACTCCGGTTTTTCCTTTGAGTATGGATTAGGAAGGGCTTGCGAAATTGTATATGGTTTATTGCTTTATTAAAAATAGTCGACATACACTCAGTCAACTCAGCAAAGTGAGAATGTCAAACCCATTTGTTGGACATGGGTCTAGCTACTGATTGAATACTTTCCGCATGTTGAACCATCATCGCTCGATGTGGCAACTGGTTTGATACCTTGCGTCAGAATTGAGGTGATTCGTGGTAAGTTTGGACCGGATATGGTTGAGGAATTTGCGCAGGTGCATGCTGATAAATCACAATGGGGGACTTTGAAATCTGCTCTTGATGAGAAGCCAAATTCGATGGTTGAGTTTCCTCTACTACAATCAACTTTTCAACTTGTGCTAATGTCTCTCAAAATGTGAAAGATTGTTTCTTTGCAATGTTATCCTTCATAAAATCGGGCAACAATCCCAACCTAAACCCAATTAACGCCACGGTTTCTTCACAGGCCTCTACATCGGTTTTTATCTTTACAAATCCCCTAATATTATCCATCAGTCTTTCCCCGACACTCCATCGATGTTTTATAGTAGTATCCCCATTAGCTCGGAACTTTTTTCTTTCTACAAACTGTTACTTGAACATGGTCTAAAACATATTAAAGTTCTTGATGCAACCTTCCGGTAAACGGTTATACCATTTCGAGCCCTTGTTGTCAAACGTCTGAAAAAATGCTCGACACAACAACTTGTCATTGTCGTCAAAATTTATCATGAATTTTTTTAACAATTCCATATGACTGTTCGTGTCCTTTTTTCGATCGAATTTCTCTAACTTGGAAAAATAAAATCCCTTCGGTAAATACCCAAAAAATATTTCATCAGATAACGAAGATGGCCTCCAATTATGTCTAGTTTTAAACATACCGCCCCAAGACATCAGTAGGGGGCTCTGACTTCCTAAGGGAACTGGACATCGAAAGTCGATTATTCTTCTCTTTTATCGCGCTGTCTCTATCCACTGAGATGGGTTTTTTTTATCGGTGTCGTTTCTTTTCTTCTTCGAATCCCTAGATTGGTGAGAAACCTAATGTTGAACTCTTTTTTCCGTTCCTCTCACGTCAATACTCCATGGTCGAGAAAAAAGGCTCATCGGAGTCGTAAACGGGGGAATCATTAGACTTTGTTGAATCATATCGTCGTCTGTTTCTTTAGCGACTAACGGCTCCGACGCCTTTCATTATCATGATCTCGAGCCCGGTTCTCGTCTTCCACTTCGACATCCTCCGAAGATTGTTCCCTCAGAATCTCTCCCCAAGTCTTTTCTAGACTAGGGTTGTCTGTTTCTCAGTATTTAGCCTTGTAATATCTTCCAACAATTGATTTCTCGCCATTACCAAGGAAAATTATTTAAATTACTCCTTGGTGTATTGGTTATTGTAGTGTCGTTCTTTGATTTGGTGCTCCTCGAATCGGCGGTCCTTAGAAACAGACCCGACCCCAGCACCATATATCCTGACTGTGGGCTACTCTTGAAATTTTACGTTCATCTCTCTTAACGAATTCACAATTTAGAGTAATGATTTAGGAGAAAATAAATCTAAGTAACAATCTTCTCCCACTGTGGTCGCCAATGATTGCTCCAAAGATATCCGGATCTGAATCCGCTACCAAATAGTGTTGGAACTAAGTCTAAAATGAGGAACATGTGAAATAAAGAGAGAAAATGCCAAAAATGGTTGTAGTATATTAATTTTTCACCCTTCCCCAAAAGAGAATCTTGCTTTATATAATAAAAATGGTAGGTTCAAGCCCACATGGATGACCCACTTTATATTATTCCATTTTTTTATTATACTAAGCCAACTCATACATTTATTATTACACCATTTACCCTTAATATTATATGTTTATGTCATTTTTTATTACAAACTAATATACTTAGACAAAATCATCCAACACTTGCCCGACCCGACCAAGTCCGGACAAATTACGCCCTTATCAGCTATAATATGACATGTAGGCTTGGATATGAGTAACATGATTTTTGAACTCAATGCGAGGTGAAATATTATATTCGAAATTCAGACTATGGTTTGGAATACGATCAAATATTGTATTCGATCTTTGGGTAAAGAGGTTAACGAGAGACTTATACTTTCGATGGAAAGTACACTCGTGAAATAGACGAAACCAAAGGCATGAGTTAAACTCAAAGGTGTTTGTGGTCAAATAATTTGACAACGGGTATATGGAAAGTGTTTTGAGATATGAATGACTGCTTTTTTGGTGGATTCGCGGGTTCAAATTTGGTAAGATCAGTTTTTTCGGTGAAACTTTATGTGATATAATCCGATCTATGTATCATGTTGTACAGTAAATATGAAATGAATGATGTAGAAAGAGTTTTTAAAATTACACGCCTTGGTGAAATAGGGTTACCGCAATGAGACAATGGGGAAAATTCAATTATCTCCAATAAAAATATTTTATTTTTGTGATAATTCAAAATTTAAAAACTTATTATTATAATTATTACGTTTATATGGATGTTTAAATAAAAGTGGTCTTGATAGGGTGGTTTCTTTATTTTGGAACTTAAGCCGCACCAAGAACTGCAATGGAGGCTCTCTCAAAAACTGCAAGAGTTCTTCTTGGCTGATAAGGCTTGCTGTTTTCCCGGCTCCGGCGCCCCTCTCCGGGTTGCCTTCTCCCTTCGAGTGCTTCCCGGAGTTTCTCCGTTCTTTGATTGCCATCTGGCAATCCGTTTCTCTGTTTTTAGTTGCTCTGTTTCTGATGATGGAGAACAGAGTCTATAACGATGCAGATTTTCCGGCTCTAAATGTTGATCCGGTCAAAGCTCCAACCATCGTCAACAAGTCTTATTTAGAAACTGTTAAACAAAAGCCCATGCTTAAAGAAACGAACCCGAAGTTTGTTAAAGAATATGATAGCCATATCTTTGTTCAGTATTCTAAGGAAACAAAGGATCGTCTGTTGTTGCAAAGCAGAACTACCTTAATTGGAAAATTCGCTAATGGAATACCCAAACGCTCCTCTCTTCAACATTTTCTTGATTCTCTTAAGTTTAAGGGCACTTATAGCTTCATTACTATTGACTCACGTCATGTTCTAATCGAATTCTGCCTCAAAGAAGACGTCAGCCTTCTATGGTCCAAAAGCGTCTGGTCTGTGGATGATAAAAGTATGAGATTGTTAAAATGGTGTCTCGATTTCAATAAGAACATGTCAAACCCAATTGTGTTATTATGGGTGAAGTTCGAAAAAATACCGGAATTTATGTATAACATTTCTGTCATTCACGATCTTGCTTCAAGTTTTGGTATAGTTCATCGTGTTGTGGTTCATGATAAACATAGAGCCAGCATGAATGCTTGATATTCTCAAGTCGAGATTACTGTTGCTAAGGATCTGAAAAGAAGTATGTGGGTTGGTTTTGGAGAGAATGATGGGAATTGGATTGGTATTAGTTACAAGAATGTTCCCGGTTATTGTTTACATTGTCATCATTTGGGCCACACTGTTAAAGATTGTAGAAAGGCTGATAGCAAGAAAGAAAATGAAGAACAGGTTAATGAAAAGAAAGATCTATTAGAGAAAGATGTTATTACTCAGAATGTAGTAAATACATCTCAAGATCCACAAGCTACTCAGTTACAATCTGTCACTAAAGTTTACAGAAGGAAATTAAAGTCTATAATAACTACTAAAGAAACAGAGTCTGTTAAAGATTCTTCTGATATTGCTCCCATTATTGTTTAGGACTGCAGTTCCTCCAAGAATGATCAGGAAATTATTGCTGCCCTCTAAAAACTTGATTCTGAGTTTCATAATAGTTTTGATAAACAGGAGGCTAATAACACTTCTCCAAATCTAAGGAATATTGGTAGTTGTGATGTCTCTCCAAGTTCAAAATCATTGTGTGATTCCCCAAGCTTCACTTCTCCTCGTCAAGACTTTAATCAGCTCATCAATCAAAAGATCAAATCTGCCAACAAGAAAAAGATTAGTAAAAAACTATATGTTAACTCTCTAAAGAAAAGGGAGAGCAAAAAGATTACGTCCTTATCTGATAATGATAGAGATATGTAGTTGGAATGCTCGTGGCATAAACAACATTTCTACCTTATCCAAGCTTACTTTTATGATTCAAAGCGAAAAGATTAAAGTTTTTACCATTCAAGAGCCTATGGCCAATGTTGACAAGATGGAGAAGATCTCTAAAAGAATTGGGTTGGTTAATTTTTCTTCTAATTGTTCTAGTAAAGTGTGGGTGTTTTGGTCTCCTGATATCAATCTTTCAATTAAGGTTGATCATGATCAGTTTTTACATATGGACATCAACACCAGCAACTTCTATTTTAATTTTACCTCTGTGTATGTTAAGAACCAGCGTTCTCTTCGTAAATATCTCTGGAATAATATGCTTTCTCTTGCTAATGACAGCAATCCTTGGTTACTTGCTGGTGACTTCAATGCTATCACTAGCTCTGAAGACCAATTGGGTTGTTCTAGTTTTGATTTTGGGAGCTCTGAAGACTTTAATGAAGCCATCAGAGTATGTAATCTTGAAGACACTGGGTTTGTGGGATCTATATTTACTTTGAGCAACAATCGTTGCTGGAAAAGACTTGACAGAACTTTAGTCAACAATTGTATGTCCTCTACAATGCAAAGTATTCAGGTGTTTCACATGGTCAGAACAAGTTCTGACCATGCCCCATTACTTATATCTTTGTCAAATAATTCTAATTCTGTTTTACATTATAACAAATGTAACTTCAAATTCTTAAATGCTTGGACTAATGACTCTGATTTTCTAAGTCTTGTGAAGCAGAATTGGGACATTCCTTGTCATGGAAGTCACAATAATACTTTCTGGTTCAAATTGAAGAGGCTTAAAAAGATGCTTAGAGAATGGAACATAAACCATTTTGGGAACATTTTTAACAAGGTGAAGAATGCTACTGAAGATGTTAATTTAAAGGAGGCTATCCATCTAAGTGAGAACAGTGTTAACTCTAAGGCTAGTCTTGATATTTCTAATAATACTCTTATTCAAGCTCTTAAAGATGAGGAATCCTACTGGAGAAAAAAGTGTTTCAACACTTAGTTGAATGAATGTGATGGCAATACTAAGGTTTATCATAGATATGTCTCTAAGCAGCGCAAAAAGAATCTCATCAGTGGTATAAAGAAGGATGGCATCTGGCTATACAGTCAGAATGACATAGCTAAGTCAGCTGAATCTCATTTCAAAAATATTCTCTCTACTGATTCTTGTGATAACACTACTGATCTTGATATGCAGGATGACATCTATGCTAATATCCCTAAGATTATAACTGACTCTGACAATATATCTATGCTTAGACCTACCAACATTGATGAAGTTTGGACAACTATCAACACTATGAAGAAGGACAGTGCTGCTGGCACTGATGGGTTCAATACTTTTTTCTTGAAATCTTGTTGGGATATAATTAAAATTGATATGTGTACTCATTGAATGCTTATCTTAAAGGTTGTAGTGTTCCTAAGGGGGTTTTTGCCACAGGGATTTGTTTAATTCCTAAAGGTTCTAATCCTATTAACTGGGACAACTACAATCTGTGTACTATTTTCAACAGGGTCATTTCTAGTCTTATTAATCGCAGGCTTGCTGATTTTCTCCCTAAAATTGTCTCTAAAAATCAGGGTGCCTTTGTGAAGAATAGACTCATACATGAGAATATTCATATCACAAAGGAGATGCTTCATAATATCAATAAAAGACCTAGTAAGGATAATATTATTATGCAGTTGGATATGACAAAGGCATTTGACAGAATGTCTCATGCCTTTGTCCTTAAGGTTTTAGCCTGTTTTGGGTTTTCTAAGGATGTTGTTTCCATTAGCAATACCCTTATCTCTAATGTAATGATATTTGTTCTTATTAATGGCTTTAAGTGTTGGCTATTTTCCTCAAAGAAAAGGCCTGAGATAGGGAGATCCCATGTCTCCTAGTCTTTTCATGATAGCTCAAGATGTGCTTATTAGAGGGATTCAGGCTCTTTTTAATGCTAATGATAACATGAAATATTATACAAAGTCTAACTATCTCTTACCAAGCTTAGCTTTTGCAGACGATATCATCATCTTCACAAACAGCTTGCCATCCACCATTAAGAAGCTCAGTGATCTGCTTGACAAGTATCAATTAATTAGTGGCCAAGCAATTAATAAGAACAAAACCAAAGTGATTACCTCTGCTAAGTTCTCCCAAGATGGTGCTTCTAGACTCAAGGTTGCAACTGGCTTCAAAATTGAATCAGCTCCATTCATCTATTTGGGAATCGCCATTGTTGCCAATAACAAAGGGAAGAATTACTTTCCCCTAATTGAAAAGATTCATAATAAGATTCAGGAGTGGGACATGAAGCATCTGTCCTTTGGGGGCAGAATGTCCCTCATTTCTAATGTGCTTCATCCCATTGTTTATTTTTGGATGCAGAATGGTGTTATCCCTAATACCATTCTTAATAAAATCGACCTTTATTTCAACATATTCCTTTGGAGGTCCAAGTATAATGATAAGTCTATACATTGGACCTCTTGGAATATGCTTTGTAAGCCCTATGATGAGGGTGGGCTGAATATTAAAAGACTTGTTGATATTCAGCTCACTTTTAGCTATAAGCTATGGGTTTTTTCGAAAAACAATACTATTTGGTCTGACTTAATGTATAAAACTTATAGTCCTAATACTCACCCTACTAAAGCTAGTTGTAAGGCCACTGATTATGTTGTTTGGAAGAGGCTTCATGCTGTTAAAAATATGGTTGAGCAGCATATTAGTTGGGTTCTTGGCAAGGGCAGTGTTGATTTCTGGCTAGATGTTTGGCATGATATGCCTCCTATTCTATCTAGCCAGAGTGCTAACAACTGGTATTTACCTGCTACTGTCAAGTCTTTTTGGAAAGGAAATTGTTGGGACATCCAAACTCTCTTGGCATTCCTTAATCAGGATCAAGTTAACCATATTAATACTTTTAAACTTAATCCTGATCAGGATGACCAGATTGTTTGGAAGTTATCCAAAGATAGAAATTTTAACACAATGGCCACTTGGAACATCATTGGAAACAATAACAACATGTCAAGTTTTCTCAGAAAGATTTGGAGCCATTTTATTCCAAAAAAAAATTATTTTTTGTGTTGGAAAATCATTAAAAAATTTGTCCCCATAGACAGTATCCTTTCCAAAAGACATTTTGTCATAGTTTCTAAGTGTCAATTCTGTTGCAATTGTAAAGAGAAATAGCATCTCTTCATCAACTGTAACTATTATTGGGCTATCTGGAATTATTTTGGGTGGCTGTTTAAGATTCCTATCTGTAGATATATATGACTCTTAATCATCTTCTTCAGACTTGGTTTTGTTTTACGAACTGTAAATTTCACATTACTCATTTAGTCCCTCAAATTATCTGTTGGACCATCTGGTACAACAGAAATTGTTCTAAATTCAACAACACTCATGATGATTTCAAGAGTGTTGTTGATAGAATCTGCAGAATCATCTTGGCCATAGACTCAGGGGGTAAACTTCATTCTAAGCATTGGTCTTTTGTTTGTAACGCAGGTTTTGTGTTGGGTTGTAAATCGATTAACAGAAGAAATAAAGGAATTACGTACCTGAAATGGCTTGCTCCACCTCCTGGTATGTTGAAGGTCAATGTCGACGGCGCTTGTCATTCTTCTGGAGAATCCAGTGGAGGCCTTATAGTCAGAAACGATATAGGAGACATCTTGCTGGGAAAAGGGTTTGTATTTGGGAAGCTGAATCCTTTTCAGGCAGAATGCAAAGCTTTCATTGAAGGGCTCCTCACTTGCAAGCGTAATGGTTGGGAAAATGTCGATATAGAGTCGGATTGTCTGGCTCTAATCAACATGCTTGCAAGTGGCATTTTTGCTCCTTCTCTCGAGCCGTTGGGCATCATTTGTAGAAGTCTAATCCACCCAAGAATGACTCTCCATCACGTATCCAAAACTCAGAATCAAGCTGCGGAGTGGATCGCGAAGAGAGCCATCATTGCTCGTCAAAATCTTTCCTTTGAAGGTTTAAATGTCCCTTCTTTTCTTCTAGCCATCACAACGCTAGAGAGTTTGGGCATTGGTTATGTCGACTTTGGTTAAAGCTTTGGTGTAGTTATGGTGAAGCAGTGGTGAAGCACTTCTGTCGAGTTCTAGAGTTTTTTTAATTTGGGAATTTTCATTAAACGTGTCGATTTGCTCTCTTAAGTCTATTTTTAGTCCTTGTTTTCATTTTGGTCCTCAAAGTTTGTAAAACTCTTTATTTAGTAATAGATCATTATATTTGCTTAAAAAAAAAAAGTGGTCTTCAATAATAAACTCAAGAAATTTTTTAAAAACAAATCTCTATGAGAAAGCGAGATAAATATAGGTGATCCTCGAAGATTAAATAAATTTTTCTTACCACCCTTTAGGCCTCGTACGTATGAAAAGTTAATAACTTTTTTTACGCAGGTAATGGTTGTGCAGTTCAGTTCCTGTAACCCTAATCGAAGCCATCCGTGATGAAATTCCGGTACGCCATGGTTTGTTCCTCAAACCAGAATCGAAGCATGGAGGCTCACTGTCTCCTCAAGAGGCAAGGCTTCGACGTTTCTTCCTACGGGACTGGGGCTCACGTCAAACTCCCCGGACCTTCCGTCAGAGAACCGAACGTCTATGAGTTCGGGACTCCATACAAACATATGTTCGAGGAACTCAGGCGCAAAGACCCTGAACTGTATCCTCTTAATTTTCTTATCAATTTTCTTGGCAACCAAACAAACAATTTGCTACTATATCTTTTGAATCATTCTAATTAGTATTTTACTCCGACTGAATTGACCTATCCCGTTATGCTCTCTTAGTCCGGTTAACGCTTTATCTTTCATTTTCTAGGTCTTTAGGGTTATATGGGTTCGCATCTTGTATATTCTTAATTATATGAATGCCGCATATGCCTTTTTAAGAACTGTATCCTCTGAGAAAATTTAAATTTTAGGAATCCTTTTCTCTAGTATTTTTCTCTAACTATGGGTTAGTTACAAGAGGAATGGCATTTTACCTATGCTTAAAAGGAATTCAGGCGTGAAACTAGCCCCCCAACGTTGGCAAGACAATGCTGCTGATGGTTCATTCGATGTGGTATTCACCTTTGAAGAAAAGGTTTTTGATATGGTCCTTGAAGGTAAACAAACTTGTTTACAACTCGGTGTATTTTATGCATTTCAATTACTTAGTTGAGTAAAACTTTGATCACTCTTTAGGAATAAGTGTATTATTAGGTAATCATGTTCTGTTCTCTAATAGTTTTGGTAACCTATTAAAAAGATATACTCTGACCTATAGTTGTAATTTGAGAAGTTAGGGTAGCTAAATTGATCATGGAGAGTGGATACTTCACTAAGAAAGCCTATTGGAAGTACTTGAGAGTTGTCTTGCTGATAGCATATTCGTGAAAAAAGAAATAGAGAAAGTTTAGATGGATCATGCATAGCTGTTTGCGATGTTTTTAACTTTAAGCTACTTGACAAGCGTTGTACTAGACTTTGCCTTAGGAGGATGATACAATTACTGCTTCTTATATTAGAGTGCACTATGAGTGTATCGAAAAAAATGGAAAAGGACAAGCTGTGGATATCTTTCAACGAATTGTACTAGGTTACCATTTGAAATTTTAGTATATAAGAGTTGTTAATGGAGGGCTGTTTCTTCCTCTTTTGTTAGAAAGCAAGTTGAAGTCATTGCTTAAGTAATTAGTAGCACACCTTCTTCCTAGAGATGCTGCAGGGGCTTGAATCTTCTGAAGTCTTCAAAATAGCTGTTTAGCAAATAATATGGTCTCTTGATGCCAGAACTGTTATATAATTTGCCAATCAAGAACCAGCATTCAGATATTGCAGTTTATAGATTTAAAGCCAGCATATGTGTTCCTTCCCCGATTTTTGTTCCACTCACTCCTCATTTTAGTGAACGACACCTTTGAGTCAGTGACCAAATGTATGTGTTGAAGTGTAGAAGGATTCATTTTTTAGTGTTTTATTTCCTTTGAGAGATGAACCATTTGACGTATTTAGTAATATTGAATAGAAAGTAGATGACCCATAATATAAGAGAAAAGAGATACATGCTCCGCATAATATAAGATGACCCAAACGAATCATTCCCCTATCTTTCTTCAGAAATCTTGGGATTCACCATTTCCCTATCCCTTTCTTGCGAAACCTTTTTCTCTTTCTGATTGAGTCTGTAATGTACATATGAAACCAAGTTAGACATGTATACATCTCGTATGTTTGGAGATCTTTCCACCATGACCTTGAAGGTATCAAAGGCACCTTTTTGTATGAACTGTATATACTTTTTTACTCTTTGCTCATTATAACTTGAATATTTTACTTTATATTTGGTACCAAAAGTTGCAAAGAAGGTATAATAAAGGCTATAAATTTGGTATTTCAGATCAGCTGCATATATTTGTGTTGCCTGTAGGCTGTAGATCAGCTGCATATATATCAAAATCATGCCCTTAGTGTTGTACAATTATCCTTTGTTTGGTGATCAGCTGCATATTTTTTTGTGGTAGTAGCCATGGTTTTAAAAATTAGTCGAAGAGGCGGGCCTTGAATCGGTTCGGTTAACAACCGAACAGATGCGTAGGAATGACTATGTTTAAAGGAATGACTATATATGCCAGAGACTCCTAAACTCTTCTCTCTTCAATCAAATAGTTTTTTTTATGTTTCTATCAGTTCCCTAATCAAAGGTATAACTGTTTAATTATTTAAATTCAAAAAATTGTAACTGACGTCATTCAAAATTTAAAATGCAACTGTTTTTAGTGGTACAAGTACTTCTGTATGTAGAGAATAATATAGTTCAGCCTCCTAATATAATTATGCTCAGCCTCTTCAATCAGTAACTTTGTTCAGCCTCTTCAATCAGTAACTTTGTTCAGCCTCCTAATATGAGTAACTCTTCAGCCTCCTAATATAATTAGTTTTAGTAAAGTTTCTAGTAAAATTTTAATTATTTTACGCTTCTTATGCCTCGAAGGCGTGCCTCGAGGCATCGTTCCGCTTTTTAGGAGCCTACCGCCTCGAGGCACCGTTTCGAATTTTCGAACATTGGTAGTAGCGGTCTCCCTCAACCTTTTGTGTCCTAGTATTGCCACTTAACCTTAAACAAATCGTTGGTCATTCATATTTAATTGCATAATGTTAAGGTTATTGAATTACACTAGTTATTATCCTGGCTTGTACAATGTGATAAATGCTTGTATGAAAAGTTAAGACTGTAGTTTTCTGGTTTCTTTGTTGCTATTACTCGTTACCTTATGTATGCCCAAAATATGGTTATGATTTGCAGATCTTCACAATAGGGAACAAGCTCTCATGAAAAGTGTCCTTGTTATCAATTTGGAGGTCAAAGATAATCACGAGGAGGCAGCCATAGGAGCTCGACTAACTTGGGAGCTTTGCCAAGAGGTCTGACAACATTAATGATTTAAGCACTCTGTTTGGATCCTAGATAGCTGTAGATGAAAAAAATATATGGCAAAGGTTAAAAAAAAATTAATATCAAATGGTTATTGTTGTTAATTTTCAGATTTTTCCTTGGGTATAGATATTTTCTGATGCTATCAGTTTACTTCTCCATTTTTTTGCCCTACACATATTTCTTATCACCAAATTTAGTATACTGATTATTTCCATGCGTGTTGGGGATTATTCAAGCATTTTTTTACCAAATTTGAAATTCAATTATATCTACTAATCCTGATAAAGCTTCGATTGATCCTGTGTGCAGTTAGAAGGGGTTGATTCGTGGGAAGACTCTATTGATGATATCGTGTCAGGTTTTGAAAAGCAGCAACGGCGGAAGCTTTGGTATAGTATATCGTTTTATTGACCACTCAAAGTTTCTCCCTCCGACAACCCGCTTCCAATTTTCTTTCCGCTTCATATGGCATCTACTAAAAAAGTAGAGCTGGGTACCCCGTGGTTCAAAGGAAAAAGTTGGGAGTCTAGTAGTAAGAATTCTGGTTAATTTCTACAATGCAAGAGGACTTTTTGTCTATTAAGTTATCTGTCTGGGTACTCTAAAAGTAAGAAAATGGTTGTTTGTCGACCACTTTTGTAATATTGTTAGACATGGTTTGTATAGATAGTTACATGGCAACACCAAACTGTAGTTACGACGGAGGTAGAACTGATTTGGTAATAAAAAATGTTAGCTATAACCATAAAATCACCGGTTGAAGGGTTTTATTAGGTTTTGACTCGTAATTAATCCCTTGAATATCCATTTTTGGGACATACAGCTCATCAATTTAAGAATGTTTGGATATAGTTTTTTATTATAGATTTTGGATAAAACTAGTTTTGGTACGTGTTTATTATTTATTTTTGTGATATGCATTTGACTAAGTTTGGATTTTATTTAGTCGGTAGACCGTATGTTATTGAAATGGGTAGTCAGGTGGACTAAATCCGGCAGGAATTAGGATGGTCAATGGTTCCTGAGAATTGGAACATAATCAAATTGGTAAACTTGAACGAAAATCAGATTGGACTTTAAACGTTTGGTATGCGATTCTTTCTAAAAACTGAAATTGATAAATAACCAAAATGATATAATCGATAAATCAAATAAATAAAATCGGTAAAGGTGGTTTTTTTTTAAAATTTACTTCCTACCAATTTAAAAATCAAAGATTAACTTCATAATTTTGATTTTTATCTTTTATTTACGTAAATTTTTTGTAAAACAAATTATAAGTAGATTTAATTTTTTAAATAATAGATTGGACAAGACCAAAATCGAACCAAAACCGCACCGAACCGAAACTGATGAGACTAAATCAAAATCAAATTTAACCGAATTGAACTGAAAATTTAACGGCTCGTTTCGATTTAAAAACTAAAATCAAAAGCTTAGCAGAACGGTCCGATCGATTCCATGAAAATCTAAACTGAACAGGATCAATAAAAACTTTACAAAAGATTTGTACATTACAAAAATGTACAGTTAAAAGAATAAATAACAAAGACTCATTCAACAAACTTATTACGGATAACGACCTAAAAATTTTAAGAGATTTTATACCTTAAATACCCTTTTATATAAAATAGAGTAACCAACTTTCCTTTCTATGTTTTTGTTTTAATTTTAATTTTTAAAGGTTTGTATCTTTTAAACCGTAACTCAGAAAGAGAGTCCGAAAATACCATTGGTTTTGTTTTTTTAAGACGAACAAAACTAGTACTGATGAGTTTGGATTATCCAATCACAACTCACTGTGTTATTCGGACAGGGGCAATCCGAATATAAACGTACCACTGAACTATCCGGACATGACAAAAGTAAAGAAACACCTAAACACTTTTTGACTAAGCTATGTGCTAATAAGTAAATGAGACCTTAAACTTGACCCAGTTTCATAACTTGACCCGAAAGCCCATAGGTCCTTAATTAAGGGTATAAATACCCCAACTACTTTCATTAATGAGGGTAATTAACATTTAATACAACCAGGTTGCTCAAATCTCTCACTATCTTATACCAAAATATCTAATACTCAAAACACTTTACAAAATTACCCTTAGCCCAAAATAAACCTCACCAAATTGGCGACCGCAGTGGGAGAAGACGGTGTCTGAATCTTGCATTCAAAACCAACAAAAAGACCTGTTCGGATGGATCTGAACGAGCAAACAATTCCACCACCTATGGTGGAGGTGGTTGGGGAAAACAATGAATACACCACTGAGGAACGAGATAAGTTGAGAGCTGGAATAGAAGCGTTGAGGGCCATTAAAAAAGCAGAAATGGGTTTAAACGAGAAGTCAAAGACGTCAGCCATTCATCATACTGACAATCCTAGGGAGAATGATCCATCGGCAAAGACTCATTTAAGTACAAAAAAGACCCATGTCAGTTCTAAGAAGTCTCACCGGTCTAAGCCGGTGGATTGCTCAGATTCTGAGTCCTCCAGCAGCTCTTCGAATGAGGCTGAGCTTGAAGATTCTTTCTCATCAAGCAGTGATGAAGGGAGGTCCAGGAAGAAACATAAACTAGTGAAAAAAATATTCAAGAACGAGAGATAGGCATGAGAGACTTAAAAGGCATTTGGGCAAATGGTCATCTCACAGCCACAGTCACAGGCATGTGGATCAGCTGTTGATCGATCCTTTTGCTTTCCATGATGAACCAGGTATTTTTGTAACACCTAACGAAGACACAGTCTTCAGTCGTAGTAGAATTGGAGACAATCACCATTGTCTAATAAGATACTGTCCGGGAACCTACCCAAAAGGTTTGACAATACTAAAATGGAGAAATATGATGGGAGTAAAGATGCGGACAATCATCTCGAGCAGTTCAAGAACTTCATGATGAATTTTGATGATGATGACAAACTTCTGTATAGAGCCTTCTCCCAATATTTTACGGGGAGTTCTCTCAAATGGTACAACAATTTACCCCAAGGGTGTATCAGAAACTTTGATACATTATGGGTTGCCTTCTGAAGACAGTTTGTGGGAAGTCAAGAGGAGAAGGGCAATGGAGATACTATCATCCATTGTGCCCAAGATCCAAATGATTCCTTATTAGACTATATAAGTCGGTTTGTAAATACCAAGAATGGGTTAGCAGATTTTTTCGAACATGTGGCAAATGCTTCCTTAAGGCAAGGGTTAAATCCTGGGAACTTGGCTGATTCAGTGACCAGGAAGAAGGCCATGACTTGGGGTGACTTTCTAAACCAGGTGGGAAAGCACATCAACATGGATGAAACAAAGAAAACCAGGGTGCACCGTCAGGTGAGGTCCACCTCAGCAGCTCAAAACCAAAACCAGTCCGGATACAAGGCTAAAGAAACCGGACAAGGGTCCAATAGGGCCAAACAAACTCAATCCAATCCAAATCCAGCTCAGAGCCAGCAGTCAAGGAGTAAAAGAGGTCCTTTGGTTCAACCAGAGTGGTTTACAGAATTAAAAGAAAGCGTGGCTACCATTTATGACAAAACCAAATATGAGGTCCATTTGCAGAAAGCGGCAGCATTGCAATCTCATAGAGAAAGTCGTAATACTTGTTTTTGCCAGTATCATCATGATATTGGCCATAATACCCAAAACTGTATCGCTTTGAAGCATGAAGTACAGAATCTCATTGAAAGAGGCAAGCTAGGTGCCTATGTCAAAAGAAGAAATGAAACATGCCTGACAATGCTCCTCGAACTGACCCTACGAATAATGCAGGAACATCTACTCTGGAGGGGGCAATGGTGATCCATGAAAGATTTGATGTTGATTCAGAGTATCTGGAGCCTGATCCAACTCGGAATAAAGTGAGGGTCATAATCGAACGGGTCAAAACGGTGTCCGGACTCATTAGTTTCTTTGAGTCACTTACCTTTTTCGGAGAGGACACCATGACAGCACCCACTCCTTCATCAAGGAATAGGCACGTTCATAATCTAGCTACTCAATTGGAAGGGGGCATGTCTTTTTACCAGTCCCAGACCCCTTTCCTGTTTATAGTCTTCGATGAGGATGATTTAAGAAACATTGATGGGCCTCATGAGGATACTGTGGTAATAGGAGCATCTATTGGGACAATGATATCAGACAAATTTTGATTGACACTGGCAGTTCAGCAAACATTCTCTTTTTGAGTTTTTACAAGCAAATGCAAAATTCATCCGTTATTCAACGATCAAATAGAACCATTGTGGGCTTCACAGGGAGCTTTCCGGATGTAATCAAAGAATTTGAAGAAGAGGTGTTGTTGGGCAAGGGGACTTTTAAAAAAGCTGTTCAGAGTGTTATTCGTTGTGGTAGACTGCCCCACATGCTACAATGCAATCTTTGGGAGATCCTGGCTCTCTAGAATGCATGTTGTGGCCTCAACAGTCTACCAATGTTTGAAGTATGTAGTTCAAGGGCAAGTGGGGATTTTCCGGAGTAGCCAAAAGATAGCAAGGGAGTGCTATGCAACTGCACTTGCTCCCAAAACTTTGGGAGCAATCCGGGTTAATGAATATTATCATTTATTGGGGTCTTCTGGGGGTGAGGGTGAAATTTATGACCCCAGACAGACCCCTGGTGTTTTAATACCGGTTGAAGAATTTGAAACCCACTCTCTAGAAGAAGGTAGAAGTGTTAAGAGTGGCTCCAAGATGGTGCCAGAGTTGAAAAGAAATTGTTATCCTTTTTGGCAGATCACCAGCGTGTCTTTTCTTGGTGCAATGCTGATATGACTAGAGTGCCTGCAAGTGTTATATCACACAAGCTATCCATCTGAAGTGATGTTGCACCTATCGAGCAAGAAAATGAGAACTTTCTCTAAGGAGAAAGCTAATGTGATAGTTCAAGAAGTCGACCGACTTACCAAGATGGGGCACATAAATGAGTCACATTATCCTTTATGGACTGCCAATCCAGTGTTAGTCAAGAAAAAGAATGGGAAATGGCGTATGTGTATCGATTTTACTGACCTTAACAGAGCTTGCCCAAAAGATCTTTATACAGTCCTCCCGGATAGATCAGTTAGTGGACTCGACATCTGGAAACAAGTTGTTGTCCTTCATGGATTCTTTCTCTGTGTACAACCAGATATAGGTGGATCCGAAGGACTAGGATCACACTACCTTTGTTACAAATAGGGGTATACATTGTTACAAGGTGATGCATTTTGGGTTGAATAATGTTGGGGCTACTTATCAGAGGTAGGTGAACAAAACGTTTGCTGATCAGATTGGCAGGAATATGAAGGTTTACATCGATGATATGATGGTTAAAAGTTTAGAAGAAAATTTGCACATAATTGATCTTCAAGAAACTTTTGCCAACTTAACTAAGGTAAATTTAAAGCTGAATCTAAAAAAGTGTGTCTTTGGGGTGCAATCCAGAATTGTTTTGGGTTATGTGATAAGTGAGAAAGAGATACAGCCTGATCCAGATCAGCTTGATGCCCAATGGAACCCTCGAAATATTAAAAAAGTCCAGAGGCTGGCAGGAAGATTGGCTGATTTAAATCGTTTTATTTCAAGGTCTTCGGACAAGTGTGCTCCGTTTTTTCAGACCTGGAAAGGTGTTAAATATTTCAATTGGTCTCCAGAATGCAGCCAAGCTTTTGATGAAATAAAGAAACACTTGTCTTCACCCTTTTTAAGCCTATAGAAGGAGAAACACTTTATATATACTTGGATGTGTCAGAATATGCTATAAGTGCAGTGTTGGTAAGAGAGGTGAACAATTATTCTCGTCTGGTGTACTACATCAGTAAGAGACTGATAGATGCTGAGAAAAGGTACCTGAAGTTTGAAAAGCTGGCACTAGCCTTAGTGATTGCTGCAAGAAAAATGAGGTCGTATTTTCAGTCTCAATCTATCATTGTCCGAACGTATTTTCCATTAAAGAATGTTCTTCAGAAGGCAGACATATCAAGTAGGATGACCAAATGGTTGGTAGAGTTGGGCGATTATGACATTGATTTTGCCCCACGAACTGCTATCAAGGCTCAATCTGTTGCTGATTTCTTAGTAGAATTCCATTCGGACATGCCTTCTAAACAAGCTTCAGAGGAGAAAACTAAAAAAGAATGGGTAGTTCGGACTGTTGGTGGATCAAGCACAATGGGTTGTGGGGATGGAATTTGCTTAACCTCTCTGTACGGTGATAAACTATACCAGGCTATATGCTTTGGGTTCAGGGCCTCTAACAATGAGTCTGAATACGAAGCAGCTATAGCTGGTCTTAAATTAGCCTTCCTATGTGGGACTAAAAGAGTTAGGTTGATAAGTGATTCTCAACTTCTTATCCACCATGTTCAAGGTCAGTCTGAGGCCAAGAAGGAACAACTGATCAAATACTTATTCATCCTTAAAGAGGTGGCAGCCAACTTCAAGCATGTTTGCTATGAGCATATTCCTAGATCAGAAAATACACTGGCAGATTCCTTGGCAACCATAGCATACTCTGAGTCTTAACCTTGGATTCATATACAAGAATTCTCATCCATAAAATCAAATCAGAGAGAGCTTAAGTATACAAGTAGTTCAATCTAAATATTCGAGATTTCCCCTTCAATATATCTCTGATGGGGTTTTGCCTCCGGAGAAAACTATGGCAAGAAAAATTACACACATGGCTCGTGGTTTTTTTATTATAAGAGAGGTTTTATATAAAATATCCTTCAGCAGACCTCTCATGTGTTGTTTGGGGGTTGAAGAATCCCAAACCATTTTATCTGAACTACATAGCGGAGAAGGATCAACACATTGTGGCTATAGGGTACTAACCCGGAGGGTTTTGTTGGCTGGATACTATTGGCCATCCATAATGGCAGATGCTAAAGAAATGGTGAAAAAGTGTGATCCATGTCAAAGATATGGTAACGAAATTCATGTGCCAGCAGTGCCTATGGAGTCTATCTCTGAGCCAGTACATTTTGCTCGATGGGGATTGGATTTAGTTGCTCTACCAATGGCGTCCGGAGGATGCAGGACTATCATTGTAGCTATTGATTAATTTTCCAAGTGGATAGAAGCAGCTCCTCTGGCAGGAACCAATTCGAAAGTTGTCATAAAGTTTATCTTATCTAATATATGTTGCAGATTTGGGGTTCCTCAGAAGATTACCACTGATAACGGGCCACAATTTGATAACAATGATATGGAGAATTTATGTGCCTCCAGGGGCATTCAGCATTGCTTCTCTTCTCCTTTCCACCCACAAGCAAATGGTCAGGTTGAAGTGGCAAATAGGAGTATCTTATATGGATTAAAAAGAATTTAGAAGGTGCTGCAGTGAAATGGCCAAACTACCTGCAAGAAGTGTTGTGGGCATACCAAACTACTCCTAGGGTTGCTACACAAGAATATTCTTTTGCCTTGGTGTGTGGGATGGATGCGATTATTCCTATAGAAGCAACCCTACCATCATACATGGTCCATAACTATTCCAAACAAGCCAATGACATGGCAATTAGGAATTAGTTGGACTTAATATAAGAAAGAAAGGTTAATACTCATTTTAGAACAGCTCACTACCAAGGCTTAATGAGGAGTAGATTTGCTTCCAAGATCAAGAGAAGAGATTTTCAATTGGGTGATAAAGTTTTGAGAAAAGTTTTCTTACACACTAAGGAGAAGCAGTTCAGTAAGCTGGCTCCGAACTGGGAAGGCCCTTATGAGGTCTCCGAAAAGCTTAAGCATGGGACATATAGGCTTCAAGACAAAGATGGAAGAGTTTGAAGCAACCATGGAATATTGAACACCTCAGGTTATATCTAGAATAAAAGTTGTGTAAATATTCACTTGTTAAAATTCAATGTAAATATTAGGGGGCATACTCTTGCCTACCCTGGTGGCGCGGGAGGTTTTAAGGAGGTGTCCGGTTTTTTCATTCAATAAAATATGATGCCTTCTTAAAACATCTGATGTGGTTTAATTACAATTTTGTTCAAGTAAAAGTCTTCGATTTAACACTTTGGATCTTTGACAGATCGGATTAATATGGTTGAATAATGACCATTAAATACATGTCATCGGAGATATTAAACACTCTCACTTCAATACTTCTGAAATAGTTGGGGCTGTTTAAACATCAGCCATTGAAATTAAAAGGAAATAAAGCATTAAACAAAGAAAGATTTGATAAATAAACCTGTCAGGGCGGAAACCGGATAATGTTACCAAATTACAAAATATGCCTTGGCCATCCAAGGACTTTAAGTGTTTTAAAATATTTATCCAGACTCACACCGGATAACACTACAAAAATGCCTTGGCCATCCAAGGACTTTAGTAGTTCAGAGAAGTAAGAAAATTAGAAAAAATGTTTAAAACCTCAGGGCTTGTTCTCTTCGGATTGTCCTTTATTACCTTTTTTCTTGGGACTTTTGAGTTCGGCACTCGAACTCTCACCGGTTCCTTCCTCTTCATCAGTGGTGGAATCTATTCCACTGCTATAATTATGCTTGTCGCCATCTGCCATAGTATGAAATGGGAGGTCTTCGTACTTCACATATTTCCATAAGGGACTGAGGGTCCTCTTCAGAAACATTTCATGGAAGAGAAGCACCATGTTAGATTTGACCTCAGCATACCTAGCTTACAAGGATTCTATCACCTCATTGGTGTATTTATTAATGCTTTCCTGAATAGTTTTTTCCTGCTCCTTCACCAAGTCTTCTTTCTCCTTGATCACCTTAGACACAGTGTCTTCTAAGGAAGTTTTCTCATCGGACAAGGTTTGAATGATGTCATCTTTATCCTTCAAGTCTTCCCTTACTATTGTGAGATATTTTTTTAAACTGGAGCACTTAACTTAGAGCTCGGTACTGGCCGTTTCTAAAGTGGCAAGTTTGGTTGACAGATCTTCTTTGTCCTTCCTCAGTGTTTCAATCTCTTTTTTCAATTCTTCTATGCTTCGATTAGCATTAAGAAAGTTGGATGATAGAGATTCTTTTTCGGTAGTGAGGGTATTGATGAGTGCAGTTTGACTCTTCACTTGTCTCTCTAGATCAAGCATTGGCTGGATGTGACCAAGAAGGGAGTGGGCCATAATATCTTGTTCTCCGGAGATGGAGAAGGACTTACCATTATAAGTCACCATGTTAGAAGATCTTGAAGGACGGAAGGGATCAACAAAGTCATCTTTCTCAGAGTCGTTGAAGTAAAGATCGATGTCTTGAAGGTCACTAATGTCCACTCCATCAATCCCTCCTCCGGTACCCTCTCCGGACTGGGGACATGTTGGAATCTTCTCTGGTAGTGTGGGGTCAACAGGGGCTAGTGGAGGTAGAAGCTCTGAAGGGAGAAGAATTAGTTCTTCACCTAAGGTGACATTTTTCTTCTTGGCAACCTTTTCATCACTGTTTTCTCTCCTTTTTCGGTCTTTTTTGGGAGGTCTTGGTGGGTTTTGTGATTCTCCTGCCTCCCTAACCATCTCAGCTTCTACTACCTTGAGCAAGGTAGCATCGATTCCCCCTTGGTTCCCCGAACCGGTCCCCTCTACGACAGCTTGGACTGCCTCTGTTGCAGCTTTCTTTTTCTTTCCCTTCATCTTGCTGGGAGCCTTAGCTTAGAAGACAAGACCAGTTTACCATCTTTGGCTTCTGTCCGTTTAAGGATTACGCCAGGAGGAGGAGGAGGTGTTGTCAGTTCTTCTCATGTGAGATCCCTCCGACATGTGGTGTTCCACATATGGGACCTCACTAGATTACCAGAGGTGAAGCAGTTGTAGAGGCATTCCCCCAACGCTCCGCAGCCCATGCATTCAGATTAGCACAAGTTGTTTGCCCCTCCTCCAGGTGTCCAAAAACTCCTTCGGCAGCACTGAAAAAGAAGTAACAGATAAATCAGGAGAGAAATACTTGTAGGTTAAAAAAACATGAAATACAAAGACAAAGAACTTACCCGTGCTCTTCCATCTGCTAGCTAGCATACTTGGGTTGGTATCGGCTTTGATCTTCCTACCATTTTCCCATGACCCACTAATGAACAAGGACTGTGTCCACCACTTTGAAGTTATTCCCCATATTGTGGTGGTAGAATGGGATGTGGTGATTCTTGCACAGACTTGCCATAACGGAAAATTCCTCCATTGGGAGAGCGATTTTAGACAACATCGATGCCATTATGCATGCGATGAGAGAGTACCAGGCGTTCGGGCTCAATTGACTTGGGAAAAGCTTTACCAGGTGGAAATACCTGACAATTGTTTGGTATAGTGGGAACCGAAGTCTCCAGTTTAGCACATCGGTGAAGATGACCAACTCATTGAGTTTACAGTCCATCGGAGTCTCTAGTGTGACAGGTATTCTTACCTTCACTAACTCTGGGATCCCCCACTTTGTCCGGCTCCGGCCCAACTCGGCGGTATGGGTGTAGACATAATTTATATTCTGTAGGGCCAACAAATGTTTAACATTAACATTCTTAAAGAAATTCCCTACCTTGTCCTCTAAGCACTCCGGAAGATCCGAATGAGCCACACCAACTTTTACTTTTCCATTGCCCTTCCTATCAGAGTCAGCATCCCCGGTTTGACCTGATGCTTCAGTTTTGAAAGGGGTCTCTACGATACTGTCTTCCATCACTTCTTCCATCACTGTGAAAGGCCTATCAATTGATGTGGATGAGAGGGGATCAGCTTCTGGCACCAAAGGTTGTTCGGATGAATGAGTGCCTGTTGTTTCCAAAATCCTGGCGTCTGGTTGAGGTTCTGATCCGGAGGACTTCTCCTTTAGGGCTATCTTAGATACCTCTGATCTGGAGGGCTTATCCTTTGGTGCTATTTTAGACGCCTCCGATCCGGAGGGCTTATCTTTGGATGTTGCCTTAGATGCCTCCGATCTCGAGGGTTTTGATAGTGAAGTGGTTTCTTGGGATTTCACCAGACGAGTCGTCCGGCGTGGAGTTGATTTTTCTGGGGAATTTTCAATATCTGAACCCATGGCTAGGAAAGGGGAGGGTTTTCTAACACTCGAGACTGCTTTTTCCTTGGTAGTGGAGGGTTGACATTCCTGAACAGAAGAACCTGAGGTGAGTGGAGTGAGACTTGGTTTGAACAAATGTTTGGGTTTTAGATTTCTGGATGAGGATGACCCTTGGTCAGTTTCTTGAGGTGGTTCACCGTACTTTTCGCTTGGGGAGACTGAGAGACCAGCAACATACGATTCTCCCTTTCGACTCTTCTTGCTTTTTCTAACTCCGACAAGTTCAACCAGCCACCTTTCACAAGAGCGTTTCTAGCCGTGAAAATAAAACTATACAAGAACGAGTTTTAAAACAAAGGTGAAAATCTCTCTAGAAGTTTTGAGTGATGAAGACAATGGAATACTGAAAAATGATTTATATATCAGTTGAAAAATAATAATTGTTACCTATGAGGATTTGAAGAGGTTTGGCAATGATTAAAGACGGCGCAGACGTGTGAAAAATTAAATGCTTAGGTCACTTTCTAGGCTTAGTGGGAGCGCCGATCTAGGTAGAAAAACGGTTGGTAGGTCGAATCGGATTGTGACACATGCTCCACGATCCAAGAAGAAGACTCTTAGAATTCTGGAAAAACAAATCAGTTCGGACAAACTTTGAACTAGGTGTTCCGGCAAGTCAGACAAAATCGTCACTGACCAAGTAAATTTTTTAGTCCTGCCGAAGATATTTGGCAAGGCCTAAAAAATGGGCTACTGATGATTTCGGTTTATCCAGTCACAACTCACTGTGTTATCCGGACAGGGGAAATCCGGACATAAACGTACCACTGAACTATCCGGACAGGACAAAAGTAAAGAAACAGATAAACACCTTTTGACTAAGCTATGTGCTAATCAGCTTAATAAGTAAATGGATCCTTAAACTTGACCCGGTTTCATAACTTGACCCAAAAGCCCACGGATCCTTAATTAAGGGTGTAAATACCTCAACTACTTCATTAATGATGGTAATGAACATTTAATACAACTAGGCTGCTCAAATCTCTCATTACCTTATACCAAAATATTTAATACTCAAAACACTTTACAAAATTACCCCCATCCCAAAATAAACCTCACCAAGTACCATTCATGATATATTTTGAATTGTTTTTAAAAAATATATATTTACACACGTTTCTCAGTTACATGGTTTCGCATCTAGTGACTGGTTTCACATCTATCAAAATAAAGAAGGTTTTGCATCTATCAAAACAAAGAGGTTTCTCATCTAGAAAAAATAAAGAAGGTTTTCGCAACTATCAAAATAAAAAAAGGTTTCGCATCTACCAAAATAAAAAAGGTTTCGCATCTATCAAAATATAGAAGGTTTAGCATCTATCAAAATAAATAAGGTTTTGCATCTAGCAGAATATATAAAGTTTTGTATCTAGCACAATAAAACAGGTTTCGCATCTATCATAACGAAGAATGTTTTGCATCTTCTTCGCGAAACCCCTATAAATTTTTTCTTTAAAAGTGTGTATCTTTTAAACCGTAACTCGAAAAAAATCCAAAAATATCACTGGTTTTGTTTTTTTAAGACGAACAAAACTAGTACACTCATGATATGTTTTGAATTAATTTTTTTAAAGAATAAATATCGTTTCGCATCTATCAAAGACGTGTTTTGTATCTACCATTACAGAAGAATTACACGTGTCGCAACAATTAGTAGGTACAAATACAAACGTTTCTCATCTATCACAAAATATGTTTTGCATCTACCAGTGAAGAAATATATAGGTTTCGCATCTATACTTACTCACTGAAATTGAATGTTTCGCATCTCCTTCACTGAAAACACAAACTGTTACGCGACTAAAAATTCCAAAAACACAAAATAAAACACTAATACAATGTTAGAAATAAACTACATTGCCATAATTCAAACTCAAAACTAACAAGAAATTTGACTCGAAACACTACGAACAGGAACGAAAACAGATCTTAAAAAACAGCGATTTCGAGCTCAAATTCAAGTTTTAAACCCACAAAACATCGAGTATCTTCTCATAATCAAGTAAAAATACAAATCAAAATCATATGAAAACAAAAGAAAAACAAAAAATTGAGTAAAAAATGAAAGAATCGCCTAATACAGATTTGTTCTATTCACGAAGAGAGAGAAAAAAAATGGAGAAAATATGAAAAATAGGTCTAAAAGCCTTTTATATTATAGAGTAGGGGTATTTAGGGTATTAGTGGGTCTTTAATGGTAAATATTTGACTAAAACAGGTCTTTCTTGGAGATTAATAAAAATATGGATCTTAAATGGATAATACCTTGGATATTGGGTCTTAAATGTTACTTTACCTTTTATTACTATTGTTGGATTATGAAGTGTGGTACATTTATGAGGGGTTTTGGGTTGAAATTAACTTTCTTTTGCAATACGGCTTCAAAATCAATAATTATATGTATGGGTGGCAATGTTGGTCCGAACCGGCTCAAACCGGCCCGACCTTTCCTAATCCGGTCGGGCTTTCTCCAGCCCGAACATTTAATGGGGCGGGTACGGATATATGATGTAACCCGCAGGCCAGTCGGGTCGGGTATGGATTTTTAATTTGTCCAACCTGATCCGGCCCGCAAATATAAACTATATATAAAACATAAAAAATGTATTATAAATAATTATAAATTTGTAACATATAACTAAAATAAATATACTTACGGATTACTAGAAGACTGACATTTATATATATACCAATAATATACCATCTTTGAGTAATTATTATTTTACTTTTAGAGTTATTAATATATTTATTAGTTATATTATTTTTCCATAAACTAATTCCATAAATTATAAGTATATTTCTTCAGATCTTTGCCTATATATAATTCAAATCCTAATTTCTAACTTTTCAAGTTCTTTAGATGTTTTTCTCTTCTGTTATTGTGTTTTAGGTACGTTGGTTTAAAACTTTATGTCTCAAACTTTTGTTTGAAATTAAAAATAAAGTTAACTTTGAGCAGGTTCGGATCGGATCAGACCGATTCGATCAACCCGAATAGTAAAAACAATGTTTGCGGGCCGGGTCGGGCTGATCCGCCGACATAAACGGGACGGGCTCGGGTTCGAAAATATTAAACCCGTTGCGGGTCGGGTCGCGTTTGGGTTCGAGTAAAAAAGAACAGGCTCAAGCGGATCGGCCCGAACCTGGTCCGAACTCGGCCCATTGTCATCCCTAATTATATGTGTTTATTTTAGGTTGTAGTCAACTTTTTACTTTAATTGCAAAATAATTGTTATTTTTAAAAATCATTTTAACTTTTGAAAACTAAACAATGGCTTTCGGCGTAGGTCCATTTTTATAGTCGGTTAATCATTTAATCACTATAAATTGAATAAAATTTGATTTTGGTTTTTATAATTTGTTAGGTATTTAGGAGTCGAATACAATTTAATTAAGTTTTGGTTTATTGGTCAAAGCTATTTCCCCATCATATTTATTATTTCCTCCATGATTTGGAATTTCTTAAACACTTGAAACATGTTATTACTAGATTATCCTTACTTTTTTTTCAAATTTAATATTACGTGCCATTATTCAAATAGAAAGCCCTATAGTGAAAAAACACATCATTAACCCATTTTTAATCCTGCGTATTTGATTTTTGCCTCTAAAATTAACCCTAAAACAAAAAACTTCAGTTTTATTAAAGATTGGTTGAAGATTGATCATGGAAAATCAAGAAACTCATACCAAACCGGAGAACAACACTTAAGCAACGAACAAGGTAACGAATATGCATATGTTAACTTTGTATTAAGATTATTCTGCATCTCTACGCAAATTCCGAAATTAAAATAACTTTTTAACAAATGAAACGGTTACAATGATAACATTTGAAACAAAACATGTGATTTATTAAAGAAACAGAGGGAATGCATCTAATTCTGAGTGGCCATCTCGGAATCAAGTGCATTTTTTTAACTGAAAAACATGTGATTCCGAGACATCATCTCGAAATTACATGTTTTTAGTTAAAAAAAAACATGTGATTCCGAGATGGCCTCTCAGAAACACATGCTTTCGTTAAAAAAACAAAACAGAATAGAATCAGCCAAATTGCCACAAAATCGAACCAAAATTAAAAACCCTAATCGAACCCTAATGTTTGCAGCCATAAAAACCCTAATCGAACCCTAATGTTCTACCAGTTAAGAACCCTAACCTAACCGAACAGTCGTAGCCAACTTACCTCAGTCCTTGCCTTGCTTCAGTCCTTGGAATTGTAGGGTTTTTTTTTTCTTTGGAGTTGTTACTAAGTAGGTTAATGGAAGAGAAGAATAAGGCACGAGTAATTTAGAAGCTCATGTGGCTAGGGTTAATTTAATGGGGTTAGATTGGTTAATGGAAGGTAGAAAAGTGGAAGTTAATGGATTGATGGAAGAGTTAACGGTGTTCTTGATAATAAAAGAGGTAGAATAAATGGGTAGAAGGGCAAATGTGTCATTTCATTTATGGAGGAAATAACAACATGAGATTTTTTTTCAAATCATGGAAGAAATAAAAAATATGATGGGGAAATAACTTCACCCTTTTTTATTTTAATGTTGTATTTTACCAACCAGTATGAACTACGGTACCCAAAGGGTATTTAATGCGGTCTTTCAACCTAAAGAGATATTTTTTTTTCTTTATATATAATTTATAGTGGTTTGAATTTTGCAATTAAATGTGTTCATCTATTCTAGAGGTATTTTGTACTTTTTTTATATAATTTAAATTGGTTTGGATTATATAATTTAAATTGGTTTGGATTTTGCAATTAAAGTTAGTTTTTTTTAATTCAGCACATACAGCCTACATTAAAAATTCAATTATATAAGTGGTCTTTTATATAAATGATCTTTCGTACAGTTAATAAAATAATGCATCAGAAATATTTGATTATGTTTTTCCTCTTTTTTTCATCGATTTTTTTGGTTTGGAAATTTTATCACATTAACTACTATGGAAATTTGTTTTGAATTTTGTTCAAAACATTTTTTTGGTCGGTGTTTATATAGTTATATTTAGATTGTGTTTGGTTTATTACAATTTTTAGTGTTTTATGTTGTAACCATCATTCGTGTACACGAAAAATTTAAATTGATCAAAACTTTGTAATACCCATCAGTTTTTTATCACTTTTTGATTCAGTTCGATTAAGAACCGAGAACTATGAATAATTAAAACTGGAATCGTTGGTTTAGTTCGATTTAATTCTTAGAATTCGGTTAAAATTTGCATGCATATTAAAACCCCTTTAAAACGAAGAACGCGAATATCACTTTAACAAATCTCAGATTTTAGCAAATTTGTATTAAAGTCGAACTACTTGAACCAAACTTGTTTAAGGTAACAAATATTTGTTTTTGAGTTTTCCGAAAAATTGATTCATCAAAATTTAATGGATTAAAGTAGTTTAAGGTAATTAATTTAAGGTTATAATGATTATATTTTAAGCATGTATATTAAGTATTTAAATTATTTTGTTGAACATGGTCCTAAATATAACATT